>JADHZA010000153.1:0-47655 GCA_018831705.1 Torrubiellomyces zombiae
TCTTGCCGCTCCCTTTCCGTTGCCCCGATCCAGCTCAAAGTTGTTGTTGTAATAGCTGGGTAGCTTGACGGTGATAATTAGTAGTATGACAGCCTACCTGTACCTACCTACCTGACCCCCAACCTACATGTACGCAATGCTGGCTAGCAAGGGCTTACCCCGCCGTTGTTGACCGCCCCCGCGCCTCCAACCCGGACCTCGTCCTGTCTCCATTACATCTTTACGATTCTTTCCACCTCCCATCTCTCCATCCAATTGAGTCTTAAAAGAGAATTATTTCGCATATTCACCTTGAGCATCACTTCCATATTTCGCCAACATGTCGGCTCCCGCCATCCCCCCCGGCGGCACCATCGTGCAGACCTTCAAGCGGTCCTTTGTCGACGTGCCCATCAACGCCGACAAGGACAACGCCGTGGCCACGACGCAATTCCTCGACGCTGCCGAGTCCCTGACGACCATCTTCGGTACCTTTATGACACCCGTACAAGACACGACAAGACGGCTGACGGATTCCCCCTTCTGTGATAGATGCCCTCGGCTCAGTGGCCTTTTCCCCCGTCAAGTCGGACATGCTGGGCAACATCAAGGTTCGTCGTGACCACACCCCTGACTCCCCTTTGCAGACTCATTGATCTGACTCGCTTCCGTTTGTCTGCGCTTTCCAGAAACTCCGCGACAGACAGCTCGCCGCCCCTCTCGAGTCAGAAAACATCCAAGACCTGTGCCGAAATGAGCTCAAGACCAAGAAGCACACCGCTACCGAGGGCCTGCTCTGGCTCATCCGGTACGTCTACACGTGGCCACCACGGAGATCATCATGTCGACAAGAGACCAAAGAAGCTGACCACGGGCAAACAGCGGCCTCGACTTCACGTGCATCGCCCTGAGCCAGAACATCGCCAAGGTCAGCGAGGAGCTCGCCGACTCGTTCCGCGGCGCCTACAGCCAGACCCTCAAGCCTCACCACAGCTTCCTCGTCAAGCCCGTCTTCAGCGCCGCCATGAGCGCCTGCCCCTACCGCAAGGACTTTTACGCCAAGCTCGGCTCCGACGAGGCCAAGGTGCAAGAGGACTTACGTGTGTACCTTGTTGCTCTAGAAAAGGTCGTGGCCATTCTCAAGGGGTTCCTCGACACCAAGGAAGCCAAGTGGTAAATTTCTGGGCCCCGGGAACGCACATGCGACAGATGTATGAGACACGTGAACAGGAAAATTATGCACGCGCTGGCAACGATCTACATGGACAATCTGGCGTCTCGAAATAACTTGCCTATGACAATTGCCATGGGACGTTGGAGGTTTTAGATATCGGCTGCAATCGTAGAATCTCAATAGAGCCATGTTGTTCTGCCGCTTCCGAGATATGTACATGTATTAGCATCTGGCGGAAACTATCATACCGGAATGACTAGAGCTGGTGAATGACGCGAAGAAAGTACTAATGAATCAACAGCTTCTCCAGGGTAACATCTCCGAGCACAAGTCCCTTCTTATACCACCGTTCATCGCCTCCCAATCTCGTAGAGTATCCTGGTCACTGCTTCAATCTGCCCTCAACGCACGCTCCTGGAACGCCCGGTACTCTCCACGTCTGGACGAGCTCCAGCCCAGCCGCCTCGAGCATGGTAGCGAAGCATTGTTCCGTTCGCTCTTTACCTCCCATGGTCATGACGGCTTGGTCCATGACGGCCGCAGGGAAGTCGGCGTCGGTGACGCGCGGCGGGAGGACCATGTCACAGATCAGGACGCGCGAATCTGGAGCCATGGCCGCCGCGAGTTGGGTTAGGATGTGGATTCCAACCCCGTCAGCGTAATCGTGAAGAATCATGCGCATGAAGTACGCCCGGGCGCCTGTCAAAAAGGGGTGGGGGTGAACCAGTCAGCACTCGAGGATCGCGAGTTTCGGTTCACGTCAACAACTATCCGGATGCAACAGGGACACAACGTACCTTTGACAGGCTGCTCAGTCATAAAGTCATGTTCTCGCCTCTGCACCCCTTCAGGCAGTATTCCATTCGTCCTCGACAGTTCAATCACCTCGGCCCGATCCTGGAGCACGCATCGATCCGGCCGCAGCTTTTCGTGCGTCTCCAATATCTTGCGTAACACGGCTCCGTGCCCACCGCCGACATCGACGAGCTGGATGCACGATTCGTCGCTCCCCGCGAGAAGGTCAAAGTCGAAATGTCCCACGACGGGGATGGCCAGGTCGATGCCCGACATGCCCGTCTGAAAGGTGCGGAAGCGCTCCGGATCCTGGCTCATGATGGTCCAGACTGGTGTTCCTTCTTGCTTGTGGTGGAAGGTGTACGGGTTGTGGAGCTGGTTCTCTGGTTCTCTGGCGTGCGGTATCTGGCCTTTTTTCTCCAGATACTCGTCGAAGTCGACCATATTCTTGAACCACTCATCGTACCTGAATTACAGTCAGAGCCTGTGCATTTGCACTCTACAAGTGCGTGTAAACTCCTGCAACGCATGAGGACAATGCACGGCTTCGACTTACATGGCGAGGTAGAGGTGTCCCGGCCCGGGCTCGTCCAACAAATAGGCCCGGGAAAACTTGGTATGCAGGTACTCGCCTCCATGGCGATCTGTCTGTTCGAGGAAGCCCGAGGCGACTGCAGTCGTGCGCCATCATGCATGCGATCAATCAGTACTCGTCGCACCGAATCTGACAAGCAGGGGGGGCGGGCTTCGTTTCACAAAGCGTCCCTTGTATGACAAGAGGCGGAAACGGCGCTGGACGTACCGAGAACTCGGGCCATTCGTTCTGCAGGTTCCCGCTGTTAACGCGGACCCTCTTACACGATGGCCATCAGGATTGGTCGGAAGGGGTCAGCCGGTTGCCCTTGCGGTCCCGACGTGTCGGGTCCGGGCCGAAATCGTGTGGGAACTCAACTCACCTAACAACGAGTCTTGCACGCCCGTGGCCTTGGCTAGTTGTTCGAGAGAGATGGAACCAGCTTTTGGGATTGCATCAAATACTTTGAGTTTCATCAACGTGCGGATGGCGATGAGCTCCGACATCTACCAGGTAGCATCAAGGAGAGAAGTAGTCAGCGAAAAGAACATTGGTGCACAAAGTCTGGTACGAATCTGAGAAACTCATGGAAATACAAGGCCGCAGCCATCATTTTTCCCATTTGTGTTGCTCAAGCCCATGGGCAAGGTATTGAAAAAGAAAAGGGGTGGTTTTAATCAGACTCAACGGTCCGAAATGCAAAGCAAGCAAGCATACATTCAGGCCATGGTAATTGGGCATCATGGCGGGAGCCACGAGCGAATGGATGAGGGCTCTGGCTCGCCCAATCACCTCGGCTCGACAGGCATGGCCTTGCACGTCAGGAGCATCGGAATAGTTCCTGACGGCATCGGTCAATTGGGCCAGAGCCTCGTCGACGCGGCTCTTGGTGGGGAACCCGTTGGTGATGTCCATGGACGCCGGCTTCTCATCAGAAGCTGTACACAGAGGTCGGAGAATCGAACGTGACTGGCTTGCCGGCAGGAAGATGCATAGAGCGTCGCATCAAGATGATGACCAAACGATGAGCCAGCGGGATCCGGGCCGCCAAAGTCAAGGGGTGGGAAGAAGGCGGTTCGACCTGCAGTCTTCTAATAAGTGACGGGCACCTCATTGCCTGACCGACTTTCTTCAAGGATGGGGGGCGGAGCAGTATACTCGAACTCGGCCATTTCATCTATTGGGATAGGCGGAGCCGGGGAGGGGGGTCCGGCTCGCTCGCTTACTTTGTTCCACCATGTCATTTTGCGTCTTTAAAGCTAGGCGGTCGAGGGTATGCGCCGGCGGCCTTAAAGGGTACAGATACGGAGCCGCCCGGAGGACACTAAATTGATGGTGCATTCCTGATGACGGTCGCCTGAGCTCACAAGCTAACCACGGTTTTAGTGACGGGACGTCACGGCTCGGTTTGGAAATAAGAAGTACGGATCAACGGTCTCCTTTACGCCTTGTCGGGTGGAGCAATATAGCAAAGTGAAAAGGGCCGCCACGTCAGACCCCCGTGACGTCCCCGGGCTAAAAATTTGAATGCTAGGCCTGTGTCCGCGGCAGGCAGAACAATGTGGTAGATGAAAGTTGGGTCATTATACTCTAGACGGTGGAGAGAATGCGCTTGTATGTACGGTGTATGCTCTCACGACTCCGTACAGGGTTTTGGCATCGTCGGAGGATATACCCACGTTGGCTGGCATATATGTATTACATACTACTATGTATGCATTCTGTATGAGGCAGTGCCGATGATACTCTCTGTCGGTATGTTTGTAGACGCATGTCTCGGTGCATGCGCCAAAGCACACGCTACCTATCTCCTAGGAGTTGTATGCATGTATGTATGCATGTAGGTGCGATGTTGTACGACGTAGTACAAGCACAGTGATGCGTTGTGGCGTCGGATGGAGAGACACCGACGGTGGTGTCGGGGTGTGACGACATGCAGAAAGCTGGCCCATTTATTTATCTTCATCCTCATCATCACCACCACCACTACGACGCTCCAAGCGCCCTGCCCCCCGGGTTGAGAAGGGTATCTGGGTGGGCAATACTCGCGAGCAAAGCAATGATGGGTCTGGACTGGCTGGAAGCAGATAATAGGCTCCCCCGGGTCCGAACCCCCCACCCGTCAACAGGCCCTGCGGGTAGCGTGGCACCCCTGATCGGCAACCCCCGTCTTTCGATGGTAACACACGATCCGATTCTATGTATTACTACGGAGTAGTAGTGTGCTGACCACCACGCTGTCGGCCTCTCAGCCAGCCGCTTTGACAGCGCGGATCGGCGACTACATGTAAGTATGTACAAGTAGAGAGTGATGGCTCGTTAGGCCGTGCTGTCGCAGCAATCCTGGACCAAGACCCGTATGCAAAGCGAGGTTTGCTTCTTCCCATTGCCTCTCGGTATGTAGGCCTTCGGGCTCCGCCAGCGCAAGCGGCCAAGCGCTGGCGCATCCCGCAACGAAATCGTGGCACACCCCCGAATGCCGCCAAAAGGTCCCCCGGCATGGTTGGGGCCCGCGCTATTCATGAATTGGATCCATTCTGCTGCCAAACGTGGCTGCAACCACCCGCTCAGGCCGCCAAGCCCGTTCAATAGGTGCGACTTCACTTGTCCCTGGCTGAGTGGAAGGCTCATCTTCCTTCATCTCCTCTCTCTCCAATCCCGGTCACTCTTGCCCGCTCACTCACCACGCAAAGGCTCGGACCACCGTCGGATTGGCACTGCTTGGTGGCTGATGAACTGGCAGGTGCTCAACTCAGCATCGCATGCTTCTTGCCCTGTTGCCTCTAACACGATGATTTGACCCCGACCCGTGCTTTTCCTTCTTTTCTCTTTACACCACGACTCAATTTCTCTCTCGTCGCTTCAATCTTGCCAGTAGACTGCAAGCATATTGCCCCAGTTGGACTGTTCTTTCAGTCGCTTTAAAGCCAATACAATCAGTTTGGCCTTCATCTCACCACTACCTGCCCGTTGCGATCACCAGCCACGAGGTCGCTTCGCCAGCTTCCGTGGCCAACTTCCGATTCCCGTCATGGAACAACCTCCTGCGCTTCCCCCAGATGCGGCCGAACCGTCCACAACCTCCGAAGACTTTGCGAGCCTTTCTGCGCCATCGTCAAGCATAGAGCCGGATTTTTCCACCGATGATGAGGGCTACGCAGCGTCTACCACGACCAGCTATGTCACATCACTTGCCTCTGACATTAGAAAGGGGGTGGAGGAAAATGGAAGAATATACGCGGCATACGGTATTCACAAACCCTGGGTACCAATGGATGATAAGGAGGTGAGTTGATGTTCCGTCGCCACTGAGACGTGCCGCGACGCCCACCCGCGTGCGTGTGCTTTTACAAGAGTGAAGGCTGAAGGTCTTGCTAGATGGATCGGAACGACCTGCAACACTGCAAATTCACCCTACTTCTCGGCGACAAGTTGTTTCTAGCCCCCATAGTCGATCATCCTCAAAAGATTCTTGACCTTGGCACCGGATCGGGGATATGGGCCATTGACGTCGCCGACAAGTACCCTTCGGCCGAGGTTATAGGCGTGGATACGGCACCCGTCCAACCTACCATCTTACCACCGAACCTCATCTTTGAGGTCGACGACGTTGAGCACGAGTGGCTGTGGACTGAGTCCAGCTTTGACTTGATCCATGGTCGCGAACTCATCATGGCTATCCGAGACTGGCCTCGACTCGCCAGGCAGGCGCTCTCCCGTTTGCGACCCGGCGGCTACTTTGAGTTATCGGGGACGCACCCCATGTTCGCATCCGACGACGGCACCTTGCCCCCAGACTCTGCCTACGTCGAAATGGGTAATATCTACTTTGAAATGTCGGAAAAGATTGGCGCATCGGGCCATGAGGTATTGAACTGGAAACGCTACCTGGAAGAGGCCGGCTTCGAAGACGTCCAACAGTTCCTCTTCAAGATACCCACAAACCCCTGGCCCAAGGACGAGCGTCTCAAGAAAATCGGTGCCTTTGAGTTGAGCCACTTCCGTAACAACATTGCCAACGTCTTTGCGAGAGGCTACACGCAAATCCTCGGGGGTGATCCGGCGTATTTTGAGGTGCGGTTGGCACAGGCTCGAAGGGAGGTTCTGAATAGACAAATGCATAGCTGGGTGCCCTTGTAAGCGTCATGACATGCTTCCTACTTTCCCGGCTTGAACACGCTGACATATTGGTCTCGCAGTTGGGTTGTCTATGGCCGACGTCCAGGGAATTCGAGGATAGACCCTTCAAGTCCTTGACTGCGCTCGCCCCCGAATCTGACTTTGAAGCGCGGTGTGACTTGACTCGAGGAGCCAGAAGTCACTCAAGTTCATGAGATGAAGAATCACGACGTTTTACGATACTCACATAAACGGAACATACCCAGCGTCAATGTCTTGGATCGTTGGATGGTGCAAACAGAGGTTATCAAGGCCCACGAGCAAGCACAATTCTCCCGACAAGTAGGCACTGTCATCTACCGGCATGTTAGGAATGCAAGCCGAGCAAACGATAGTCATGTCCTGCAATCCAACGTCCTGTAATTACGTGCAATGTAGGCAAATAAGCAGCAAAACATGTGCCATTGCTCGCAACGGGTCATGTGCGTCTAGGCGCCGTAATCTTGGCTCATCATGTCGCTTATCATCTCCCACTCAACATCATATGTAGACAAGATGAAGGTCGAGAAGCTGTAGCATAGGGACGTCTCATGCGTGACTCTTGTCAAGTAATTACTCTGTTTCATCTCTAATTTCCGCTCCTCTGCTGGATCGTCACCTCCCCAGCCCCAACTTATCCAGCCGCTCGCACGACGGCATCTTGTGCGCATCCGCCTTGGCCATCTTCTCCACATCCTGGTAGAACCAACCCATCGCATCTTCCCGCATCCTCCTCTGCTCCAGCCGCTCATGGTCACATTCTAATCGCAGGTGACGCACGTAATTACCCTCGACGGTGCGATCCAGCTGCATGAGCTTGCTTTTGCTGTACGACGCCACGTCGTCTGGACGCAGGAAATAATGAACTTTAAGATTCGGCATGGTCCGTCCCTCGGTGTACGGCGGCGAAGGTACGTCGTACACCATACGAGGCGAGCTGGAGGACGATCCGGAAAAGAGCGAGGAGATGAGCGGGAGGATGAAGAAGAACAAGATGGGTAGGAGACCGAGGAGGTTCTGGAGGTTCCCGCCCGGAGGGGTCGTGGCGTCGTTGTCTTGCGCTTCGCGCGGACGACGGCGTGGTCGAGCTCCCCCGAATTGGTGGACGCGGATGCCTGGCCCGCCGCCAAAGTTGAAGACGAACTGTGGTCCTGTGTCGAACGCTGCTTCGTCAGTATATACGCCACCTCAACGAAAGGTGCTCGGAGCATGGACAAGGCGAGAAGCGTACCTCCGAATGGACCACCGCCTCCGAAACCTCCGCCGCCACCGCCGCCGAAGAAGCGAGCAAACATCTCCTCGGGACTCATCTCGTCCTCCCACATGCCCCCTCCGGCGGCTTGCGAGCGCGAGGCGAAGCCAGAGAAGGGGTTCTGGGCCTGGGCGCTGGCGAAGCGACTGTCGGGATCGGTGCCGAAGCGATCAAACTTGTCGCGCTTCTCCTTGTCGCCGAGGATGCCGAAGGCGCGGCTGACCATCTTGAAGGCCTCGTCGGCGTGTTCGTGGCCATTCTTGTCCGGGTGCGTCAGGAGAGACTGCTTGCGGTAGGCCTTTTTTATATCAGCGTCGGAACAGCTTGTCTTGGTGCTCTCGAGGCCGAGGATGTCGTAGAAGGCTGTGGCGTTGCAGCGTCGGATCCGCAGGACGGCTTCCTTCTGCTCTACCGTGTATGTGCGGCCTTGGTTGCCTTGTCTGTGCTCGCGATGCCGTGTCGAGTCGCTGCCGCCCGCGTTGGCGCCGGAGCTGGTTGCGCTCGGCATCGAAACGGCGCGTGTCGACTTGGGCCGGGGCTGTGGGCGCGTCTCAATCGGTTGAGCTCATGCGCGAAAGGGGTTGGGTTCGTCTGTGACCTTGGGCTGTGGTGCCTGTGTGTCGAGGCTGGGTAGTGGTCGTCGAGATGGGAATCAGGGGGTGTTGGATGACTCGGTCTGGACGGGGTTGTGATGACAGCGGTTCGAAGGTGGAAGGTGGCTTCTCTGTCAGCCACGCTGTATGTACAGGGGTTGCTGATGGATATCGTTGCTTGGGAAATGGCACGGGATAAAATAACCAGAGAGCAAGACAGCCAAGAGAGTGCGAGGGATTTGAAGAGTCGAGGCTGCTCCGCTCAAAAACGGTTGTCGAGGTTCGCGAGTCAAGGACACGGGAGAGGAGCCCATGAGCAGGGTCCGGCCATTGTTGCCAGGAAAAGTACTACACATCCGCTGCGAGCGTGTCTCACCACACGTGATGGCTGGCTACCTAGTAGATTCATGAGAGTCATCAAATCAAGAGTTGACGTGCAACAGCTCAGCTCTCCTGTTGGCATTTTGGGTTTCTTGTTCCTCGACTGAATCGAGCCAATTATCATATAGTGAAATTGATGAAAAACTACTTGAGCTTGACGATCCTGGGAACTTGATCTTGTACATATAAACATTGAAGTCCCAACCGTGGTTGACACGGCTGTAAACGCTCAGGCTTCAACCTCCACGCGGAGAATAACAGTTTGGTGTGCAAATAAAACGCGAACCAACAGAAAGGGCCATCTTGATCGATTACCATGTGTCACTATGTAAATATAAAGATGGGCTACAAGCAGTGTTGCCATCTCGAGATGCCGGACTGACAACTTACCCTGTCATCAGCATCACGTGACTGACGTCGACCATACGATCGAGAAGTTACAGCATCGTGACCATCACCTCCAACCTCGACCGACAACCACTACCACACCATGCAACCGAGCCGAGCGCTGCTTAAGCGCTCCGTGTGGAAAGGTAAGCTCCCGCTGCGCTTTCCTCTCCGTACCCGCTGACAGAGTCGCACTTCAGGGCCGCACCTCGTACCGTAAGCCAAGCGTCGAAAACCCTCCAGCCACGAAATCTACTTACCATCTTTCAGACTGCCCATCGTCTGGCCCAAGAAGCAGGGCACCAAAGTACCTCCTGTGCGGACGCAGGCCCGGTCAGCGACCATATTACCCAACTTCGTCGGCTTGCGATTCGAGATTCACAATGGCAAAGACTACCATCAGGTCTTGATTACGGAAGACATGGTTGGACATAAGCTAGGCGAATTCTCACCGTATGCAAGAACCTTATCTTGAAATACTATGCGCGGAACTCTGGCTGACTTTCTGTGCGCAGGACGCGGAAGCCTAATATCTGGGATAAGAAATGAGGGCTGAATAGGACGCTGTTCATGGGGGATGGAGATATACCATACACTGAGGCTGGAGTAACAAGTGTCTGTACAAAAGTGTAATATTCAAATCACTGGTCACGAATCGTCGGATGAAACACATCAATTGTCTGCAAGCGATCCGGATGCCTGGTATAATCTGTATAGCCCTCGACAAACGCCTTCAACGCCCTGTAAACCACGTAACCGCCCCAACTCCCAGAGCCCAACTGTCAGTCCTCATACAATCGTACAGACCCATACCGCATCAACGGTAAAACTCGCTCCTCTTCACGTTGACGCCGTATTCGCCTGCCGCCATGCCCAAGTCCTCCATGGTCAGCACCGTCCGGTTCTGACTGCCTCCTTGACCACCACCACCATAGCCAGCCCGTTGAATACCCAGTGGCGGTCCTTTACCCTGGTCTTTGTTGCTCGGCTGACCAGCTTGCTGACCTGGGATGGGGAAACCGGCCGCAGCGCCAAGGTTGCCCATAGGGTTGTTCGAGTTGCTTGTATTCGACGCACGGATGCGGCTGTACTGGTATGCATCGGCGGCCAGGTCGGCGATGAACTTCTGCGTGGCTAGGGCGAGCAGCCGCGCGAGACGAGGGTCGGTCTGCGGCGGAGGCGGAAGCCCGGCTTTCGTCATGTAGTAGTGTGTGACGGCGTCGGGAATCTGCAATCGCCGAGAGGTTAGTTTGAATTTTCGCGTGGAGTTTCATCAGAGCAGAATTCATACAATAGGGGAGTAGTCGTCAATCTTGTTGAGGAATTCGCGGAGAGAGGTGTCTTTGCGCGTAGGGAGCTTGGGATCGGGCCCTGGGGCAATGGCGGCGGGAGGTTGTGGCCCGTCGCGCGATTCGCGCACCTCGGGTTGGCCGTTGGGCAGAGCGGGTGGCTGCTCGCCGTTCTCGGGTGCATCGCTCGCCATGTCTGACCGTCGGGGCGCTCAGATAGACGAGTCAATATTGTTGTGCTTAGAAAGGCTTACAGCGGTTGCGTGAAGATGCGAGGTCTCATGCGCAACTAGTGACGGTATTGCATCACGTGATCCTACTGTGCTGGTTTCCACTCACTAAGCCATCCTGCCTTAGGTATGAGTATGATGCATTGAATAGCTCGTTGCTTTTAATGTATTTTGATCATTTTACATTTTATTACAGCTCGATTAGAGTACATGAGATTCCAAATCTGACGGAAAAGTGCTTGGCGGCTTTTATTTTGCATTCCTTCCGCAAAGAGGTGTCGAGCACTTATCAGACCAGAATCATGCCTTGGGCTGCCTTCGTCCTCAAGCCGTACGAGTATGCGCATATTTCAGCCAGTCGATAAATCATACTCGCTCATCAACGCCGTAGATGCAGCCGTGCCGAGGCTGGATTACACTTTTGAGGTTCCAAATTCTAAGGTAGCCCTTGTTCGTTCTGCAGACATGAATCACGCGCTAGGAAGCGCGACGTCCATTTTGAGATGTGGCCTCTTCACTGACATATAGTCATGAGCCCAACCAAGTTCACGTGGAACTCGGCAGGTGGCGAACCATTTAGACCGGCAGCTTGAACTTCTTGCCCTTGAGCACCTTGGTGTAGTAGACGTAGAAGAAGTCGCTGTAAAGTACAGTCTGAACAAGCCCGGCGACGATGGCGATCCAGTCGGGCTTGTGCTTGGGCTCAGCGAAGTAGCGGTAGATCCAATTGGGGATGTAGAGGGCTCGGTAGCTACCCAAGGCGAACAGATAGTGGGTTGTGATGGTTTCGGCCTCGCCAGTCCTTTGCAGCATGAAGAGCTGAGGCAGAATCGCAACCGACTCGAGCCAAATGGAGAAAGCCCAAAGGATCTCGGACACGGTGTACTTGTAAGGAAGTAGGATCGCGAGCGCAGCCGCACCGCCGAGGAGATACTGGACGCGGAACGTATCGACATTCGGGTCGTTTGTCGGCTTGTACGCGTTGGTCATCAGGTAGAGGATGTAGCCCTGTGAGCCGATGAACATGATCTTGAAAACGAGATTGTAGATACTGTCGGTGGAGAAGAGATCTAGAAAAGATCAGTATCGCGGTTCGGTAAGACTCGAGGAGATTGTCCGCACCAAGATATCTTGTGACGTAAACGAGAAAATAGAGCGCTTGAGACTTGAAAGAGATTCCGGAGCAGCTCTGCCAGGGTTGTTAGAGAATGTTGATCGAAGGGGTGAAGGGCGTTCGTACGTGCAGCTGCACCATCTTGTGTAGCAGGATAAAGATGCTCCCCAAATGCGAAAAATCCGCTACAGTCAGCCAGATTAGCATCCATGCATGGGAATTGATTATCGACGCGCCTTGAAGTTCGGGGGTCTGACGAACCAGCGATGCGGAAAATGTTTAACGACATCTTGACACAGTTGAGTCTGCGACCACGCAGGAAGAGCGCCGACCGAGCGCGGTGATGCTTCGAGCAATTGCTTATGAGAAAATGGCAAGAGGAAGGCTTGCTGTTGGAGATGACGAGTTTCAAAAGTAGACGAGCATCTGATGCTGCCGGCGCGTTAAGAGAATGTTGAGCTGCAAGGAAGAAAAGGACACGACGCGGCTTGTGAGCTCATCGAGCCACAGGCGCCCTGTAGAAAGCTTGCTTGCGTACTTGGAGGTGGCTGCAAGGCAAGCTTGTCTACAGCGCCGAGGTACTGGCTCACACAAAACATGTGCTTCGATACTTGCACTCAGCGGACCTCGCCAGCCCGCAAAGCCAGAAATATGTGTCGGCTTTCTGCACTAAAGATTTGCCGGGACAGGAACATAATTTGTTAACTACACTTTCTGGCCCAAGTCGCGGCAGTTGCAGAGCATGCATGACAATGAATCAAGCATAGGAGGTTGCAGAACAAGGTCTTTGACAAAAGGACGTCTCACGAAAGGACTGGCTCTAGAGTTCCATTTGTCGTAAACATTCAGAAACTTGGATCTTGCATCCCGCTCTAAAAGCGCAAAATCCGAGCCTACGCCCAGATCTCACAACGCTGGTTGGTCATCAGCCACATGACCAAGGGCTTTCTTTCGTGGCGCAGTCGCTCTCGAAGCAATGACGTCCATTACAAAGCAACAACAGAAGTTGCCCGAATCGACTCTCGTACCATCTGATAATCAATGTCATACTCCTTCTTACCTCTGTCATTCATTTTCTTTCCCACATAAGCCCTCAGTCGTACATAAATAAAATTCATCGACGTCATGAAGCAGTGATATCCTTCTCACCCATTTCATCACAGTTGACTTTTGCGACGATCTTCACTCTTTCACTTACAAATCAGGGGAGGAACATCAGGGTTCAGGCTGGCCATTACCGGTCCGAGTGATACATCACAAGTCCTATCTTCGACAGATTCCTCTTCCATGAGCAGAGACGGCAATGTTGCGGACGACGTGTCCGGTGGCGACACGTCCACCTCGGATCACGATAATGACGCCTCCATCACCATCTCAGTGTCCTTTCGAGCGCAAATCTTCCACTTTGACTTTCCTGATGACGCCACCGTAACGAATTTGTCCGACGAAATCGAGGTCGCCCTCAAAATACCCGTTGGCAACCAAAAGCTCATCGTCCCAAAAGGGCCCCTGCTGAAAGCGCCTTTCAAAAACCCAGCTCAGCCGCTGCGCGACCTACAAGGCAAGACGTTGATGCTCATGGGGTCCGCCGCGTCCGACGTCGCCGCCATTCAAGACGTGGCAGCCGAAATATCGCGAAGGAACGCAGCTCGCATGGCGCAACGGAAAAAGGCCAAGAAACCACGTGCTACATCAGGCAGCAGGCACGACAACACGTACACTTTCCTGCAAGTGCGTCCGTTGCAGGGTCTTCCACACCCGGAGAGAAGCCAAGCTCTATTGATGAGGCTGAAGGAGGATCCTGGCATCAGAGCCGCCATGAAGAAGCACAAGTTCACCGTGTCACTTCTCACCGAGATGGAACCTCTGTCTCACACGCAGACAACGCACGAGGGAACATCGAGGATCCTTGGTCTCAACCGGAACCAGGGCGAAGTCATAGAGCTCCGGCTTCGTACAGATGCGCACGACGGGTACCGCGACTACAAGACAATTCGGAACACACTCTGTCATGAACTCGCGCACAACGTTCACGGACCGCACGACAGGCACTTCTGGGAACTTTGTCACCAGATCGAGCACGAAGTCCGGGCCGCAGACTGGACCTCAGCAGGCCATACCATAGGCGAGACGTCGCGGTACACCGTCCTGGGACAGCAGGAGGTGGCAGACGAGCACGAAGACGACGGCGGATGGACGGGTGGCGAGTTCGTGCTCGGCGGAAACAGAGACGGGGAGGAGGGCATGAGTCGTCGGGAGATTCTGTCACAGGCGGCCATGGAGCGGCAGAGGCGCGAGACAGGAGCGGAAAGGAAGGCCTGCGACGCCGTCGAGAAAGGGCTGAAACCCTTTCCCAGGTCGCAGCAGCCAGGCGACAAGTCGTAGTCATCCCGGAAATCTTCTCTTTTCTTCACTCCCCATCGGAGCTCATGTAGTACTCATAGCATGTTTATATTTTCATAGCACGGGAGTTGGGGGACACAGGGCAAGCGACGCATATTTGTCTCTTTAGTACGGAAGAGGATCCAAATCCAACCCACTTACAGAAAACTTGAATGCATCGTTCCTCGAATAGCTGCCCGCCGTATCCAAGTCCAGCCTGCCCTTGATACAATCGCGAAACTCGACATCGGCAGAGATGATGTCCCGATCATTCTCCCACTGCGGCCCAGCCAGAACGTTACCAAAGGGCGAGACAATGCACGAGCCGCCACGCGACGTCCACGCCGTACCATTGATCTCGCCACTTCCTTTATTCACCTTGGCATCTTCGTCACTACACAGGACAATCTCGTTGCCATCCTCGTCAAAGACAGACATTCTACGCTTGGCAGAGTGCGGACTCGCAGGCAGGGCAATCTCGAACCCTTCGTCCGTCAGCGTGGAAACCCGTCGTCTCCGGCGTGGAGGTGGCTGCTCGTCCGGCACGCACATGTTGCTGCTGACGACGAAGCAGCGTCCCTCGACGCCAATGGTGCGCATGAGGCTGAGCCAGGCGTCGCGGCCGTCCGCCGTGGGCGCAAGGTAGAGATTGATGTTCTGCGCGTACAGCGACTGGCGCACCAGCGGCATGTAGTTTTCCCAGCAGATGGCGGCGGCGAGGTTGACGCGCACGCCGCGGATGGTCGTCGTCACGGCGCGCAGGGTGCTCGGACAGCCTTGGGCCCAGATGAGGCGTTCCGCGCCCGTCTGTAGTGAGAAAGCTCGGTATGAGATTCAAGTGTGATGATGATGATGATGGTGGTGAAACGTACTGGCATGACTTTTCGTCGCTTGCCGATGATGCCCTCGTTCGGACAGACGTAGACGACGGCGCAGTAAAGACTCCCCCCTGCTTTTTCAACGCACCCAGTCACGAAGAAGACGCCCGAGTCTCTGGCTACCTTTTCCAAGACCTCTCTCGTCCCATCGCCGCGGAGGGTGTCATCGTCACCGCCCAGCTCGCGCCGAAGCCAGCGGAGACCGGCGCCGGCCCCATCGCCCACGGTGTCGCCGAGGTCAACGGCCTCGTCGAAGTAGCGCGCAAACTCGTCCCGCCCGTCGTCGGTGCGGTTGCCCACGACGCAACCGAAGGCGGTGCCGCGAGGGTACCCGCCGATGTAGGCCTCGGGGAGGAGGAGGATGTCGAGGTCCTGGGCGGCGGCGCGATGGACAAGGGCCGAGAGCTGGTCGAGCGTCGCTGACTTGGTGGGGCCCGTGGCCGGAGACGCCGTGCCGATGCGGATGGTAGGCATGTATGGCGTGGGGGTATCTTGTGTAACGTATTGATAATGCTTCTATCTGTAGGGAATCTGGGGGGGCTTGGTTTTACAGGGGTACAGGTTGCGATCAAGAGACTGCCACCACTTTGGGAAGAGATGTGATCATTGGAAAGTGAGGAGGAGGGGGGAGAAACACGTTTGCTCGTGGAGGAGGGGGTTGGGGGCAAGATGGCATAATAGGTAAGCAAGGCGTGTGTGTCTCTCTCTTCGTAGCGTGGCTGCGACCCAGAATCTACAAGTGGCAGCGTTCCATGGTTGAATATACATGCGGCAGCGGCCCGTTGGTGTCGATGTGCACGCATCGAGCCGGAACTCATGTAAAGGTTCGGATGTGGTTTGTTTGGAATGTTCAAAGTGAACGCCTGACGCTGTACGATGGGAACTGACTGCGATCCCGCGACTTCGTTCGTCGTCCTCTATAACATTGAAGAGAATGGATGGGGATGGGAGGAAGTCCAGTGACTTTGACATGTGATTATTCGGCGACTGCAACTCTGCGCATGGGCGAAGCGAAATAGACTCTCATACATGCCTGACCTTGGACCCGTTTCCACGCCTGGATGAGCCTACCCAACCTCCAGCTTCCTAGTCATTACAAAGAATGAACAAGACAAGATGAATCAAATTTGCCCAATATTAATCACTGAGGGATGAGAAGTAAACCCCGAATCCGAGATTTTTCACCACAATTTCCCTCAAAGATAGCCGTTTGCTCCGAGCCACTCCTTCAGCGCCGCCTGGTCTCGCTTCTTGTACGCGGCTCTTCCCCGGACTTTATCCTTGACCGTCTCCAGTGTGCGATCAAAGCTCTTGGTGTCCTTGTCCTTGAAGAACTGCTCGATTTCGTCGACGGCGCTCGCCTCCGTGAAGCCACCCAGACTCACTCGCATGAACCGGTCTACCACGATGGGGTTACCGAGCTTGGCAACGCAAGCATCCCAGTTGCTCTTCATGTAGGACCACTGGACTTGCCGACCCGTAGGATTGCCAGCCAGGCCCGCTCCCAGGACATGCATGTCAGCCGCAGGCACCGAGTCGCTCGGAGGGGAGGTGTTGAAGTTGAAGGGCACAATCGACTGCTGCAGGATATCCTCCACGTCGGTGCTCGCGAGCGCGCTCAGGCAGATGAGCTTTCCATCAATGGACTTGGTGTTGAACCATTCCTTCTTCAGGATCTCCACTGCACGACCAGCGTCGTTGCGGATCCCCGCACGCCAGACTGGAAGACGCAGAGATGGGTGAATGGGATTATCTTCGGGGCTCGAAGCCCAGCTGTCGAAGCGCTTGAGAGCCTCCTGCACAACCCTGCCGCATTGTCAGTCCGACGAGCAATCATACTGCTGCCTGAGGCTGCGTCGACTTACTCGGTATGCTTGCACGACACGGCAACGTTAATCATCTTCTTGCGCAAAATGCCCGTCAAATAGTCCTCGCCGTCGCCAAACTCCCAGCCAATCTCCTTGACCTTGTTGCTCATGAGTTTGATTGCGAACTGCTCGATACCTTTCTTGATCTCCTTGTCCTCGGCGAAGACTGATTTGACCGAGCCGATCGAGTCGAGCACCTGCGTCCAGACAAGCGGATGCGTCTCTTTGCTAAACCCCTGGAGGAACGTCAGCAGCGAGGCGGTGGTGCTGTTGCCCGCGAAAGCGAGGTCGGCTGTAGAGCCGATGATGGCGATCCGGTCCTCGGTGCTCAGCCTGTCAAGCTGGGTGCTGAGCTTGGCCAGACGAGACGGGGGGTAATTGACACGGTAAAAGCCAGTAGCTCCGCTATTCAGCTTGTAAAAATCATCGTCGATGTCTCGTATCGTCTCCTCCTTCTTGAGCAAGGTCAAGGAGTCGGCACTGGCACCACCCTTCTTTCCTTCCAGGCCAAGGGGAACCCACCAAGTGGTGGTGTCGTCTTCAGGCTTCACATCTCCCGTGGACAAGAAGCGCGATTGCTTGATGGAGATTTGCCCCGGCTCCTCGGCGACAGTCACCACAGGATGTCCGATCTTGGATATCCACGGGCTCATGATGGCCGTCACGTCCTTACCCGAGGCCTCGCTGAGAGCGTCCCACAGAGCCTGGGTCTTGGCGTTCCCGTAAGCGTGAGCCTTGAGGTAGTTTGAGACGCCCTTGAGGAAAGTCTCAACGCCCAGATGGTTTGCCAGCATGCGAATGGCAGAACAGCCCTTCAGGTAGCTAATGGAGTCGAAGATCTGGTTGACGTCAAGAGCATCCCGAACAGGGACGTGGATGGGATGGCTGGCTCGGATGCCGTCCAGTCGAAAAGCCGCTTCCATGCCCTCGTTGACAAATTGAGCCCAAACCTCCCACTCAGGGTGAAGATGGTCGACGGCATGCCAGCCTACCCAGGTGGCGAAGCCTTCGTTGAGCCACAGCTCGTCCCACCAGTCCATGGTCACGAGGTTGCCAAACCACTGGTGAGCAAGCTCGTGAGCAACAACGTAGGCGACGGCGTTTCTGAATCGCGCATCTGACTTGTTCTCGTCAAATAAAACCTGCGTTGTTCGGTAGGTGACCAGTCCCCAGTTCTCCATGGCGCCGTGGGTGAACTCATGGACGGCCAAGAGGTCCGACTTGGGAAGCGGGTAGTCAATGTCGAAGATCTCGGAAAAGTAATCTATGATCTTTGGTGCGTGCTGGAGCGCCCATCGACCCTGCTCCTTCAAGCCGCGGGTGGTGTATACACGGACAGGGATCTGCTTGCCATTGTAACGTCGATCGGTGAGCTGTTCAACGTATTCGAAATCGCCGACGGCCCAGGCTAGGAGATATGTGCTCATCACCGGCGAGGTCTCAAATGACACCATGTTCCAGCCGTCCTTGGTCGAGGTGATGTTCTTGACCGGCATGTTGCTCAGGGCGACTTGATCGGCTGGCACTTCAATTTCAAAGTCAAAGGTCGCTTTGAGGTTCGGCTCGTCGAAACAGGGGAAAGCTCGACGGGCATCGCAGGACTCGAATTGGGTGCTGAGCATGTAGTGCCATTCATTGTCTCGTGGCACGGATGCGGCCGGGGTCGTGGCTGGTTTGTATTTGCTGCGGTAGAAGCCAGCCATCTCATTGTTCAGGACTCCCTGAAACTCGATAATGACGGAAGCTTTCTTGGAAACGGGCAATTCATGATCGAAAGTGATTGTTGTTCTCTGCGCCTTCTCGTCGCAGTTGAACTTGGACGATCCGAAGGCTTGAGACGATTTGTTCTGATCAGAGACCACCTTGACCTTGGCAAGGTTCAGTTCCAACGTGTTGACGACAATTTCCTTGGTTGGCTTGGCGATTTCTGAGTCGATTCTGGCGAATCAAGTCAGCCAACGGCAGGTGCAATGGAAGAAGTGAAGCATACGTCACTGTACCCTGGTAGGTCCAATTCTTGAAATCAAGGTCTCGCAAGGATATGTTGTAGTGGCGAGGCCTGACGTGGTCAGGAAGAATGTCACGGTCGGCCATCTTGTCGGGACGTCTCGCTCTGGCGCGAGCAGAACAAAACCTAGCAGGTATCTGAGGCAGAATTCTGCAGAGAAAGTCCAACCGTCAGTCAGCGTTAGAGATCTTGTGTGTATACGAATCTGAGAGCAGACTGGTTGTTGATGAGGGCCCGTACGAGCTTTCAAGTGAGTGACGAGAATACCAATTGGCACGCGAGACAGCTTCTCGGAAGAGGCAAACAGTGTCCCGTTTGTTGCGAGAAGCTTCGTTTATCGCGGCCAAATGAACAGGTCGAGGCGGGCCGCCCACAGCCAAATGAACAAACGCCACACACCTCGACCCTGAGGCAGAGAGGCGGGGATGGTTGCATCATGCCCATGTACGGAGTATGGCGGGGTTATTAACGGCTAGCCAAGGGGCAACTGCCGTGTAATACTGGTAGTGCCCAAGGTAATACAGTAGCACACTAGCACAGTGGCACGCTGAGATCAGGGTGTGTCGTTGAGAGCAGCAGGGCAAGCTTTTGCCCTTATCTGTACGTACCGCGAAGTGCCCTTCATCAACGCCGGCCTCGACGAAGCGCGACCTGTGCATCTTGTCCCAACCCGCATCGGCGACGCAGCATCGTCGCGCCATTTCCTCGTATTCCCACCGACCAGACCAGATGTCGCACGGAAGCTTGACCTCCACCGCGGCGACGAGCAGAAATCGCCGTATCTTCCAGGGGAGCTCGGACCATTCGCCATGACAACCGCTCCCGGTCTGGCGCTCAATGCCGCCTTGCTTTGAGCCAAGCAACACCATGCTTCCTGCCCTTGCCGGCGCAGCAGCGATGTCGACATGATATCCCGACTGACTTGTGAGCTGCAAGGCCTGTAGTACAAGGACACAGTGGTGATAGGGTGGTCACCTACCTGGCTGTGCAGACCTTGGCCGATGCGCCGAGTGCCTGTTGCAGGAGTGACGTGGCCACAGCAAGACAGCCCGAGTCGCTCAGAAGGCCAACAGTGCTGCTGTGCGTCCAGTTCCCCGCGCCGAGTCGAACGATGCTGGCTGCTGCGTCGACGCGGATTTAGACCTCGCCGATGCTCGAGAAGCTGAGAACAGAAGCTCGAGCCGCGCCGGGTAGCATCGAAAATTACCTCGTACGAGCATGGGCCTCGCACGGTAGTGATGCACGGTATCGTCTGCCGAGCCTTGACCTTTGCCCAACGGACCATTTCGTCATGAGGAATGGTCGAACACATGTCATTCTCATATATAGCGCTCGTCTTATGGTTGGTAGCATACAACGCCAATGCCCATCGAAAATCGTACACAAAGACTCAAACGCTACACCCGCCCTGTCCCAATAAAAAAACATGCAACTCCAATATCCCAGACTCTGCTGAAACATGAACATGATCATACCCTATTGCCACCATGCGTGTGCCGTCCGTGGCCCTGACTCGTTGCCGGGCTTGAAATCATTTCGAGATCGAAGCCAGTCCCATTCTCACCTTGCATACCTGCGCGCACTCGCGAACCAAGTCACTTGCTGCATGCGATGCGCAAACTTCACCATGCTTATCAATGCTGAATATCCATGTTCTCCTGCTGCACTTTGGTTGCAACGATATCCCACCACGGTCCATGGGCCGCCCGATCCACGGTCCCAATCTTATCCAGAAGGTCCGTCATCTGACGGACCTGTTCCACAAACTCCGAGAGGCCCAGGCTGGCCAGTCTCTCGCCGGCCGTGTTGGCTGCCTTGACCTTTTCGCTAGCTGAGCCAGGAGCCAGGCGCGCAAGCATGTTGCCTCGCAGCCGGGTCAGGAGGAGCCGCAGCACAGGTTCTCGAGGCTCCGCCGACGATTGGGACATCTCCTGACTGGCACTGAGAACCTTGGTCACGAGAGCACGAAGATGGGACTTGGTCACGGACGGCATCGAGCGTCCGGCCTCCAGAGCGGCCATGGTGCCCTGAACTGTGGCTTCCAGCGAGTCCTGATCCGCCTCCAGCACCGCCATGATGCGCGATGCCTCCGTTTTCCAAGCGGACCGCACATCCCTCTTCAGCAAATTTTTGCATTGCAGAAGCACCGCGCCTGCCGTAACGATGCGCTGCAGCCTTGTGGACACCTCTTTGACCCGCGAATGGTCGAACCGCAGCATTTCCGGCACCTTCTCAAGCTCGACGGGAGGGACCTGCGTGAATACGTCGACGAGCATTTGTGCATAGAATCGAGCCGCTGTCGGTCGAGACTTGGGGTGATGATGTCCCTCTGGGTCTCTCTTATTCACCTCGGCCGATACTTTGTTTGCTGCCGAGCGCCATGCTGCTTCGGCCGCGACGAGGCTGGTGTGGCTACCGGACACTTCTTCCGAAAATTTCTTGGCTTCGTACTGCGCTGCCGATTCGATCAGCTTTGGCGCGGCAGTTTTGAGCAGAAAGTTGATGTAGTCGGAGAGCATGTAGTCAGTGAAGCCGTTGAGCGCTTCAAGCCGATCCATTACATCCCCATCACTCAGCTTCGTCACCAAATTCTTGACTTGGTCGTCCCGGAATGGCGCACACAACTTAGGTAACAACGTGCTCATGGCAGCAAAGAATCCCTCGTAGGAGAAATTGCCCAGGATGAATTGTCGATTGGCCAGCTCCGGGTCAAGGATTTCGCCAATGAGATTGTACATGGAGTTGCCCGGCTTGAGCAGTCGTTGAAGCTTTTCCTTGATGTTGGCTGCCATGAGCATGAAAAAGCTGAAGTTCGCCTGAGGGTCACCTTCGGCCGCGGCAGCCTTCATTTGTTTCCACAGTGGCCGGACAACGGCAGCCTGCTGTTCTACATATTCTTCGGCTGGTATTTGATACTCCTTGTTTATGGCGAGCTCGTGGACCACTACACGGTTGTCGGGTAATAGACCGGTCAGGCCGATACAAGTTGCCAACGCCTTCTTCGACGCATCCGCGTCTGCCGGTGTCGAGGGCGGAGTCAGCGTCTGCGATTCGCTGGAGACGAGACTTGATGCTGTTGCCGTCGATGCTGCTGTTGTCTCGCCGGAAAACGTCTCCATCCCTCGGGGCTTCGTGTCCCTGGTCTGCTTCTTTGCCTTTCGCGCCATTCTAGCATCATCGACTGCCTTGAAAATCATTCTTTTCCCTTCTTCTGGCCCCGCCAGTCTCTTGATCCGTATAATGAGCATGAGCTGGCTGTCTTGGATGCTCCTCCGATACAATGCTGCCGCTGTATCATCAGTTGTGTCTTTGATCGTATGATAAATAGCGTCGAGCTCTACAAATTGCATAAGCATGACCTCGATGAGCGCATTGGAGTCTCGTGACTTCCAAGCGATGAAGGCGTTGTAAAATACGGCGTATGCCTGAGGAAGGGTTGTCGCGAGGGTTGGGGGCATGGTGAAGCGATTGGAAGGGTTGAGCCGTGCCAAAATCGTCTCCAACGCAACAAGTAAGTCCTTCGCCTTTCCAATAAGACCTTGAAGCTGTGGGTTCGTAAGGTCTACTATCGGAAGCGTGTGATCCGTTATCATCTGCTCCGTGACTTGGCCACCACCAGGTTCGGATTTGTTGCTCAGCACTTGGGTAGGGTGACCTAGGATGAGGAAAGCACTCAGGAAGGTCCGGACTGCAGCCATTTCATCGACCGATCCCGGGGTGCCCTCCAGTAGGCCGCAAATGCGAAGCAAGCGGGCCGTGATGAGTAGCACCTTTTCCTGGGCCAAGAGCTCCACCACGGCGTCGAACGAGGTGTCTCGGATGCCATCAACAGAAAGACCCAGGTCTTGAAACTCCTGGACGTCGGCTTTCCTCCTGATCCCCCGCCACCATCCTTGTATGCGAGCAGCGGCAACGTCTTGGGTCGGCTGTGGGGAATCACCCTCCTTGATGTCTGCCAAACCCTCGCTCGATTTTCTGGCCGCAAGACCCCCCTGTCCGCGAACGCGCCTCGTGGCTCCTTTGCTCTTTAATTCCTCTCTTCGCTTCTCTGCTTCGGCCATGCGCTCCTCCATCTGAGCCTTCATCTTGGCGACTTCCTGTTCCCTTCTCTCTTTGGTGAGCTCAGCGACCTGCTTTGCTTTTCTAACTTCTTCGGCGCAGTTAGCGACAATCTCTGCTAGATTGCGCTCACGTGCTTGCTGTGCTGCCAGAGCTCGCTCCTCGGATGCTGATTGAGCACGTGGAGCGGCCTTGGCCATGGCCGCTCGTAGTCGCACTTTCTCCGCGTGAGCTGCGCGGTCGGCGAGACGAGCTCGACGATCTTCGAGAAAGGATGCTCGGCGGAGGTGCTGCGCAACATGCTTGCTCTGCGCTGACCCACGAGAGGTCGAATGCTGCAGAGATGAGCATCGCGAATGGGCGGACGAAATCGAGTTGCGGCGCGAGGAAGCGGCCGAGTCTCGGCGACGAGCGTGTGAAGGGCGATAAAATCGTGCAGCGACGCGCGGCGGCGGTGTATAGATTCTGCCATCGTGCTCCAACACTTCATCTTCCGAAGGGGGCATCGCCAGGGCCAGATCCAAGTCCATGGCTTCTTCAGAGAGGGGGCTCTTGGAACCTTCGATGGGGGTTATGGATTCTGTCATGTCGGCGGAGGAATATGGTTCGAGATTGACGAGAACTATCGTGAGCCTTGTCGAGAGAACGAGGCAAAAGCAACGAGAGCGAAAGAACGGCAGCGGCGAAAAGAAACGAAAAGAAAAGAAGGCTGGAACGAGTGGCCGAGCGTTTGAGCCGATGCGATCGTGTGGACAGGTCTGACCACCAGTGGTCGACGTCCTCTGTGAATGCGGGTGATGAGAAGAGAGGGGGAAACTGCTGACGCCCACCCACGCCCTGTCAAGTCATGTCAAGCAAGGATTCCGCTGCAAATGCAAGAATACGAAACAGGGTGCGTCGCCCAACTTCGGAAATATTGGTGTCAAAACCGGGACTAGGACACCCTCTGCCTGCTCGTTGCCCAATCTCTGTCCCAATAATGGATGCTGCAGACAGACAAACTTCGAAATGTCAACCCAGAGGCGAACAGTCGTTGCTGAAACGGTCAGAAGACTCGAAAGCTGGGAAGAGCTTCGGTGCTTGATGGCGCCATAGGCTGGCTTACCTAACAATGGATGCTGCTACTTTTTCAGCAGTATGTAGGGGGCCCATCGGTAAATGCGGAGGAGAGGTGGCTGGGCTCGCACGCGGAAGCGGAAGCGGAAGGGGCACTTAGCGGAAGCATCAAAGAGCTGCAGCCAGCGGCCAAACGCTGGAATGTGTAACAGCGCTTGACCTATCACGGTAACACACCATCTACTGACTTTCATGCTCTCGATCTTCCTACCAGGTAATACTCCGTCGTACGAGCAACCTTAGAAGCATCCTAGAAAGATTACCATTTCCCGGTCATAGGGGGGAAAGGGCGAACTTTCCCAGGTGCATAAAGCCTCTCATCGGCAAGGGTTCCTTACTCTCGATATTCGTGCCAATTGGAAGCCGGACCAGTTGAATTTACCTTCACCCAATACCTCTACATAGAAGTAGTCAACATGTAAATACTGTTGGTAATGATGATAATACAAAGGCTGCTCCCGCATAATTCTGCTGATGTTGCCGCGCCATAACGATGCTCCTTGCGCCAATCCCATGCTTGTTGACGACGGCCAGCTTTCCTCCTTCCTTTTAATGCTCCTCAACTTGGTCCCTCTACTTTATTATGGGCATCGCCCTCGGGTTCTGTTGCTCTGAGAGTGTATTTCTCCCCAAAGTCACAAATGCTCATATCCATCCCGAACAACTCCAAACGCCTCAGCCCTTGCCGCTCCTTTGCGACAGATCTATGATTGCTCGCTCTGATGGGAAGCTAGGCGTGCCCGGAATTGTGTCCTCCGGTGTCACGTTGACATGGGTTTGCGCGTGGATGACATTCCAACACTCAGGGCAGTTGCTTCCCAACACGTCTGGTGGCCGTAATATCAGGTAGGAGCTCGAGTTGGCTGGAGGTTGCCAGCCCACAAACGACCATTCATTGTGTGCAATGGATTGTCGTGCGATCGATTCAACCATTCCAATATCGTCTCGTAGCATAGTACGTACTGCCGTAGTGTCTGCACCATGCTCAGCCTCTGCTCCCGAAAGTCCTCGACCGTCTTCTGTATCAGATCGACTGAACCGTCTCGCAGCCAAGTCAAATCTAGTCCACCGCCACTCCTTGCTTGTGCTTTGCCGTTTGTCGGCTGAGCACCGAGTGAGGCTTGTGGGTTCCTGTTCCGATGGATCGAGGTCGTAGGCGACACGTCTCCATCGGCGTCAGTCATTTCTATGTCCGGGTCACAATGCCATTCGCAGTTGACTTGTCTCTGGCGCTTCAGCATGTCAATCACGCTGTCCACGGTGCAGAAAGCTCCCGTTCGGCCACATCCTGCAGAACAGTGAACCAACATGGGCCGAATGTCTGCATCTGTCTCCGGCTCATTATACCAAGCGGCCTGCATTGGATCAATGCCTGGTGCTCCGAGGATATTCGAGGGAGCCGCCGTCACTGGCAGAGCCGCACGTTGCATGACGTTGGCGAATTCAACCAGAGCCAGAAGATGAGACGGCTTGGTCGGGGTTCCAAAGTCCGGCCAAGCTGAAAAGTGAAGGTGGGTGATCTCTCGTATAGGTGCAAAGGGGTACGAGGCATGAGATAGGGCAAACTTCCTCATCGTCACATACGGAGCATCAGCATTGGGCAAGGGCCGTGCTTGAGATGCCGGCGCCGCCGAATCCATAGTCGTCGTAGTGTTAGCTCTCTTCCTTCCAAATCCGGAGGCCGCTTCATTGACTACCTGGGGCGTCGCGATGGATTCGCATCGGTTTTTCTCGGCGTGCTTGTCAATATCCAACGATATTTTTTTCTCCGATAATGTCTTCAGTTTGATCGGTCCAAAGTCGCGCCCCTTCCAGTACGGGTGGCACTTGAGTTGTCCGCCTTCAGACTCTGCGGTCAACATCACAATCACACGAACATCTTGCTCCCAGATGACCGACCAGAAGTCCTGCAAGCGTGGTTAGCACAATCCTGTCAGGCGAAGAGACGGATGCTGGTTCTCTTACCTCGAACGTGCTGGGGAGTGGTCCCTGAGAAGCGATATATCGCTTATTACTCCCCGAAGCCGTGAGATGGCTAGCGTTGACATAGTCGCAAGAATGCTCGTCTTTCTGACGTAAACGGACCCGCGCATGTTCAAATGGCAGAATGTCCTTATACCGGTTTTTGCCGCCCTTCTCAACCCCCGAAAGTTGAAACTTTCCGCCTTGCTTTTGGTTAGGGTTGAAAGCAGCGTACGCACTCTTCATCCGAGATTGTTCATCCTGCTCAATGTGCAGAAACTTGTCGGAGACGATTTTCCCGTGGTCTCGAGCTGAAGCGGCGGTGCGCAACCAGCCCGGCAAGAGGGGAGAATCGAGATCGTTGGGTCGAGTAATGTCCATCTGCCCTACTCCATCGGCAAGGTCCATGTTTTGCCGAATGTTTGAAAAGAAGGGATTGATGCCGTCGTCAACGGAGGGCAAATTTACGCCTCCGATCACTGGAGCAATGCTTCCAACATCTAGCCCACCGCGCTTGCAAGACTCCGGTGCTTGATCGAGGGAGCCGTGGTCAATTAGATGGGGGAAAGTTTTTTGGAACATGGTAAAACCTCCTCGCAAGATGGCAGTGTTGCCATTAAACCCTTCATTAGTGAACTTCTTGATCATATTTTGAGCCGTCACCGAATCGCGGTGGTCCGAGGCGTGTGCGTCGTAGGCTATGATCCAGGTCATGTTGCACCAGTTAGAGAACAGGTCCGAGTCAGCACCGCCCTGGAACGTTTGTTGCAACTTCCGTATGTTAAATGTTGCTCGTTTGAGGAGCGTGGTTGGAACACAGAGATTCAAAGCCCCCTTGATGCGAGACTGTTTGAAACTTTGTGAGGATCTGATATCCAGAAGTAGCAGACCGCTTTTGTCTTGGGCCTCCAGCAACGCTTTCAGCTCCGCACCAGACATCATAGACGGCGTTCCCGCTTCCAGTCTAGGAGGTTGAGTGGCAGGACGGTTTATTTCGCTGGAGTGAGGTGACAGGGTGGCTCGAGGCTCTGGCATGGACAGTCGATAGGCTTCGTTTCCCTGTCGTCTTGGAAGCGAAGGCTGCGGTATCGAATCCACATTGACGGGGGACTCGAATCGTGGCGTGTCTGTGATCTGAGGAGGAAGCGGTGGTAGAGAAGCCTCAGAGGTTCGCTTTGAATCAGATGAAACATAGGCAGAATCATGCAGGCTGTCGCAGTCGGCATCCGCTTTCGCAGGCGGACAAGACCTCAAACTGCTCACCACTCTTGGGAACGAAGAGCTAAAACCCGTATCACTTGCGTGGGTGTGCCATCTGGATGGACGCGGTCGAGAAAAGCCAGGAGTCGTCGTCGGCTGCGGATGACAAGCTGTCGACAAAGGGAGCGAGCTATTTCTCTCAACATCGATCTGCTTCTTGAAAGCCTCGAAATCAGAATTGGCATCCAGGGAAACCTGTCGAGGGAGAGCGGCGGCGAAGGATTTGACCGAGGAGCTCGGGCTCCAGTTCTCTCGCGCTATACCGGAAGATTCATGAAACTCGTGGCCAGAATCAACCATCAAGCCGAAATAATTGGGGCTGGGCGCTCGCGCATGGTCCACATTGCGACTGGGAGACCGATATGGCGGGCGACTATGGCCAGCAGAACAAGGCGCTCGTGGAGAGGCGGCTGGAGATGTCGTTGACTTGCCGATCTTCCCTGACAGCGAAGCACGGGAAGGTGCCTGAGAACAAGGGCTTCTCGCGGCGGGAGACCGCATCGAAGGGGCTTTCATCGCGTATTGGACCGGCGTCCGGTTGCTTGATCTGCAGTCTGGCATGATCTGCAGAGTTCGAGAAGAGGGACCTGCAGGAAGATGGACGACAAGTCGTCAAATCGAGTCCGTCATGGCGAGCGGCTATAGAGTCATGTCTGGAGATTGGTGAGGGTAACGAAGAGTAAGGGAATCCGAGCTTGAAGTTCAGAGGTTTGGAACAGGGATGGAATAGTCCCCGTGTTTCGAGCGTCGTCCAGACAGAACAAGCGTCGTAAGTGGCACCCGGCCTTCTCCAACCCAGTTGAATTAAGATCGAGGTGGCGTGAAAAGGTTGGGACGGAGAGACCCTGACTGACGATGGGGGTCGAGGATGCGAAGCCTGATCGGCGGCAAGGAAGCTTGCGGTGGACGGGAGAAATGGGCCACGGATGACGGAGGCAGGTCTGCGCGAGATGTCAACCAGGGGCTTGTCCGTGATGCATGAACGAACAAGGCGTCGAGCAGGAGAAACGACAGAGAGGAGGCAATGTGCAGGAGGGAAGGATTGAAGTGAGCGAGCCTATGCGGAAGGAACTCGCAGAATGAAGGAGTGGATTGGGGAAAGGGGGAGCACACGTTGGACGGAAACGGGGCGGTCGTCGCAACAGCGGTCAACTGGCGGACTGATTACCCCCGGAGGCGGAAGGGCGATGCGACGAGACCGTGAGTCCACGCTACGGTACTTGCATGTACCAGTGGCCTGCACTCCGTAGGGGATTCGGGACGCTGCGGGACTGGGTGGTGGTTTCGGTTTCCAGGGAGGGAGGGGTGGTAGGTCAGAGAGAGAGAGCAAGGGGCCGAGGGGGCCCATTCGCCTGAGGGTGGGGGGTGGAACGCGAACCGGCGTCACCTAATACTACAAGCACTTGAACGTACTGTATGCCCGGCCAGCGGCAGGGGTTTTACGTCCGGACTTTAGGGCTTTGATGGCAATTACGAAAAGAAGGCTGCATCTACAGAGCGTCAGAGTACAGGAAGGCATGGTGACTCGTCACAGCAGTATGCAACTCCGTCCAAGCTGCCAGGAGAGCCATTTTTGGTCGGTGGCTGGGGAGAAGCAAGTCCACGTTGTGTGTTGCTAACATTGACTGTCGTTGGTTGATCACCTGCTGGACTTACAACGAAGTACATACGGAGGAGAAGAAGTAATGATCTGCTTCGTAACAGTATTAGGTGATGTAAGAAAGGAATTGCCCTTCTGACTTGCTGAGCATGGCTGTCGAGCACCAAGCGGCGGAGAGCATTTCTTCTTTGAGCAAATACATATTTCGAACTCAGCTGATTCTCGTAAAGATGGTGTGAGAAGTGGTGTAAAAAAGTACGGTTTGGGTTCTAGACTTTGGCTCTAAATTAGCGGTCCAGGCCTTCAATGACGTGAAGACGGGGCCTCTACGGCATAATTCTCCGGGGAGAGGACCGACAACCATTAATCTTCACAGCAACTTTACCGTGTCTGTCAGAGGTAACATGAGAGTTTTGTGCGTTTCAGTATTTAGCATATTATAGGTCGGTAATACATGAACGAGTAGGCGCACACAGTCACCACATCGGTGTGAGCAGAGCGACGTCAGTTGATGGATCGCTCGACGTATAGGAGTACTGATGATGCCTGCCCGTCCTGTCTGCTGTGTGCCGCTATTCGGCTCTTTGCGAAGGATGAGCGAGGTGAATGCGTGACGCGGTGACGAAACAGTGACTTCATTCCATCGAGAACGAATGCAACAAGCCTGGCCGCCTTCTGAATCATGGCTTTCCCTTCCTACTTACAGCATGTGAAGACATACTCGTGATAGAACAAGTCTATCGCAAAAATACCTATCTTTACCGATTTCTATCTAAAATAAGCGGGCTCCCGAGGCCGCCAATCACTCTTCCTCAGCCACCGGATTCAGTCCACTGTCGTCATCGAGGTCTCAACCAATGGCATTGCAAAGGGGGCCCGCTGAAAATCCCATCTTGGGCAGAGGCCTGCCAGTGGTCAGGGCGTCAATGGCGCTCCACATAAACGTCACCCCAGGGTCTAGACTCTCGGTTTGCCCACAATTCAGTGCTCCACCCCCCCCGTGAGCTCGCGCTTCGAAGGAAACCCTACAATCCAATGACGCTCATAGGCACGAAAATTAGATATGCCGTTATTATTAATCTTCGACTGCAAACAGGCGGTTCTGCACCACCGTTGGTGTACACGTCTTATTAATTGATGTCTGGCAGAACCCAACAACAACGATCCAGTCTTCTTGACATTTCGAACAGGTAGCCCTTTTCGGGGCTACATACAAAACAAGGCCGATCTATCCCGGAGATAAAGTGCTTGTCGCAACTTGTTGCCGTGGGCAGCAGATGATAGCAGGGATGTGCACCTCATCGCATACTGCAACAGTGCTATCGAGATGGCTGGTCTTGATCTCCGAGAAAGTGAGGCATTCTGCAAATAAAGCCCTCACGCAATCAGCCATTGTTCTACCATGATTGGATTCGGTCTCTACCTGTACGACTATCCTGCTGACCTCTGATGCAATATCATCAAAGAGTGCTCGCCACGTGACGTCAGAATGCATCGTAAGCGTGACGCTCAGAGATGACTCGCATCGCACGACGGCACTCCGTACACTTTCGGCTGCCAAGCCTTTCTGACCAGCCACCCAGCTCCCGATGGGAGGTCTTATCTCTTGCTGCAGCCTCGTCACACATTGGCGGTCATTCATTTGGTTGCATTTTTCAAAAAGATCTGCAGACAGCTCTTGTTATGTTGAAAGCGTTCAGCCCGCTCCGCAAAGGCACGCAACAAGAGCCGAAGGGTCCCTTGCCAAGCCTCGGAGTACTTTGACATGGAGCATACGATACATGTAACCCACAGCAGCCCCTTCGAATCCCAAGCCTCTTTCCTCTAGTCCAGGGAGCAGAGCTCGAACACCACCCCTATTATCTCTTTTCTCCCATCGGATCCTATCACATCCGCCTACATGATCCATGAATCCCTTTAAAGGTCTTAAGGGAGCTTTTAGGTCGCTCACAAGGATGTGAACGAATGAGCTAAGCCTATTATAGCGGTACTTTATATCCTACACAAATTGTATGATGATAGGAGTTACGAAATTATGCAAGCTACAAGATATTACTTTCTATTCCTTGTCAATAGGCACGATAAATCCATGTGATCATGTACTTGACTGTATTTTATGAATGTGGGGTTTATACATGAAAGCTCCCTTAAGACCTCTAAAGGGATGGGCCAACTCACAATATCAAGTAGGGCGGTTGTGCCGCATCTCGTTGAGGTCGTGTGCAGCAGCCGCAACTGTGGAATGGCCCCGTTGATCTTCATCAACACCGGGTCGATGTGACCTTAAAAGCTGCCTACGTCAGCCTACAGCGGCATAGCGGGTCGGCCCAAGGGCCATGGCCGTTGTCTTCTCTGCCTTGTATTACACGTGTTGGATCAAAGTACGGGCTTGTGCGACCCACCAAGATGAGAGCAATGGGCCTTCGTGATGCTATCAGACACTTTTGCGGCCTCGTTGTCGCTTCAAGCTCTATTGCTTTTGCCAATTCATCAACGTGTAGAAGCACCTGAGGCATTAAATACATGTAACGTCACGCGATGCTCTGGACTTGCAACAGCTACCCGAAATGATGATGTGTGTCGCAATATGCTTGTGTGTTGCAATTACGAGTTGAACTAATACACCAACAATTATCAATTGACATCTCCGTACATGTAGGCGACATTCATGAAGATATCTCAACATTGTTTGCCGGTCACAAATGACTCACGAATACCTGTTCGGGGTAATTACATAGCTCTCTTCCAGGGGCATTGATGTTGTTGATCGACGGGATTTCAATGTTTCGGGCTTTGACTAGATAGCTATCGTGGTTGTCGAAGACGGAAGCCCGGGCCGGTCAGGAAACACCGAGACGAGTGCAGATGTTGAAACTATTGATCACGTCCAGCGCTATCATACATGTGGATTTGTCGCGGCCCCCACCTTCTACTCCTCAAAACTCATCTCTCTTGGATATCTCGTCGTTCTGTGTCGCAAAGCCTCTGTGTGTTGCAGACCACATGTACATATCCCAACGCCGCAATATACAATTAAAGACACTCAAATGTCCCAACCTCCCCGCGAAAGGACAAGCATTGAAGAGAGGATAAAGGCAAGGGACAAGATCCCCTCGCCTGTGCCAGCATACCTGCCGGCCAAGGGATCTCCATTGACGGTAGATCACAACTTGTACAAAGCTATCCAGACAGCGCCTCGCGTTCTTGTCGATGAGTTTACGTTGCCAATCCGGTCTGGCCGGGCATGGGAGGCACCAGCCGGGTCCATTATCAGAATAAGTACACCCGAGGGACCACAAGTTGGTGAGTACGAGCATCAAGAGGATCAATCAATCCGTTCTCTGAACAACGTTCCAACCCCCCATTCTTCTTTCCTGCTTTTCCCTCATCTCTCGCTCTTGATACAGAAGAGTTCAGTCACTTACGATCTCTAGGCGATCTCAACATCTGGAATCGCCACAATCCCCGTGAACGCTTCTGGGCCAGCCGCACTCGCCAACTCCACGCCTCCCATGTGACTCTGCATGATCGGCTCTGGTCTTGTCTACCCTACATGCGTCCCCTGGCTACTATGATTCACGACAGTCTTGCTTGGTACGGCGTCGATTCCCACGGTGGCCGCGTCCACGACTTGCTCGGGACACGATGTGATCCTTACATCAACGCGGTGCTCGCCGACGATGCTCGGTACGACTTTCACTGTCATTCGAACGTCACACGTGCGGTGCAACGTTTTGGCTTGGCCGAGACGGATGTACATGACGTCTTGAATCTGTTTCAGGTAACGGGACTCGATGAGCAAGGGAGGTATTTCATGAGTCCTTGTCCGGCTGTGAAGGGGGACTGCGTTGAGTTTTTGGCGGAGCAGGACCTTCTCATGGCACTGAGTATGTCGCGGTCTCTTTTATTACCTTGATTGAACACTTTATCACCGGGCTGACCCATCTACAGGTACTTGTCCAGGTGGTGACCTCTCCAATTGGGGTTTTGGTGGCGACAGCGAGAAGGATATGGTCAAATGCTGTCGCCCACTTCACGTCGAGGTGTTTCGACTACAGGACGACACATTTTTGAGCAGGGTTGGCTGGAAGCCGGCCGAGGTGTCCACATACAATGGATTGCACGGCATTACATCCCCTGAAGGAGAGGGCGGTGCGAAGGGATAGATACTCGGAACGATGCTTGGCAGATCCAGAAGTCTTTTGACGCACACTGATGCGGTCGAGGAAACCAAGCGTCAGTTACCCAACCTGTGAATGCATTGATCCGGCGGATGTTCAAGTATACTACAAGTGCGACGCCCACAACACCAAGACGTCATTGACGGGGCTCCCTGCATGGAACGTAAATCCATAATGACTAGATCTAACGACCACTGCACGAGCCTCATCACTTCCACAGCTTGCCGAGCGACACTTCCTTATCATCATGCTTGTTCAGAATCTTGGCCGTCGCCAATTCAAAATCTTCCTGCGTCACGTGGACTCTGCGCTCACGAAGCGCGTACATGCCGGACTCGGTGCATACGCCTTTGAGTTCCGCGCCTGAGCACCCATTCATCTTCTCGGCAATTTTGGTAAGGTTGATGCCGCGCGTTAGGTTCATCTTGCGGCTGTGAATTCGGAGGATGTCGGCACGAGCCTCGACGCTTGGTGGTGGAAACTCGATCTTGCGGTCGATACGACCCGGACGTAACAGCGCGGGGTCGAGAATGTCCAAGCGATTCGTGGCCATGATAATCTTGATGTTTTTGGTTGGCTCGAATCCGTCCAGCTGATTGAGGAGTTCGAGCATGGTACGCTGGACTTCCGAATCGCCGCCAGATGAGCCTTCCACTCTGGAAGAGCCAATGCTGTCGATCTCGTCCATGAAGATGATTGACGGAGCGTGTTCGCGAGCCATGATGAAAAGCTCCCGTACCATTCGACTGCCTTCACCAATGTACTTTTGCACCAACTCGGATCCCGAAACCCTGATGAACTTGCATGCTGTGTGATGGGCGACCGCTCGGGCTAATAGGGTCTTGCCGGTACCTGGAGGGCCGTAGAGCAACACGCCTTTGGGCTGGGCGATACCCAGCGACTCGAAGAGTTCGGGGTGCTTGAGCCCGAGTTCGATGACCTCCTTTATCTCCTTGATTTGCTGATCTAAACCTCCGATCATATCGTATGTGCTGTCTGGAACCTTCTCCACCATCATGAGAGATACGAGCGGATCTACTGATGACGGTAAAAGCTTCTCGAGCTTGTAGCTGTCGGAGAGAAGAGTGACTCGCTTGCCAGCAGTGAGCTTGGCAACATCGACGTTATCGGAGACATCGACAACTATGAGGTGTTAGCACATCACCTCATCGCCGATCAAGGAGTTCGAACTGACCGTATTTTCCTTCGGGGTGCACCTTAACAAGGACCTTCTTCGTGCTCATAACTTTCACCACCTCGCCAACGTAAGACCCCGGCTGTTGCAACAAGCCCAGCTCCTCTCGTAGTAATCGCACGCGTGAATTGTAGTCGTTCCTTTGAGCCTCTAATCGTCGCAAGGCAGCTTGACCCTTGAGGATCTCGAGCTTCATCGCCTCGATTTTGTTGTGGTAGTACTCGTCCAGCGCCATGATGAGGGTGCCCTGCAGACGGGGCCAGTGCGACCGAGAAAGACGCCTCTGTTAAATCGAACGACGATAGAATGGTTCTGATACGAGAGTGTGCTGGAACAGATACAGGGGGGCGGCGGCGCAAGGTATAGACAATCACGAACGTAGCTTCGCAAGGCTACAGGAGGTCTCGTAAGCTCGTCGTAAACGGCAAAGGCACGAATTGGCGTATGACGGCCGGAATGGAAGTTCTACCGGTTTCCGGGTGGGATCCTAACCTGTACTTGTATAGCGCAGGTAATAGGTCACTCACCCAATTACGACAGCGCCCGTTGGACGCATGCGAGACAGGATTACACGACATGTGCATGAGAGGCAAAATCCGTCGATGACCCGGTCAGGCGCATCGGCTACTGCGAGTTTATCAAAGATGTAGTCATTTGTCACTACTAGTATTGCTCAAGGCAGAAGCTCAGGTGCGCAGGACTTTTGCTTAGCTGATACGGACAAGGCAAGACTTCTCGGCAAATACTGGCACTTGTAGCCTTGTAGGCGCGATGTGATACCGTCAGGGACACTTATGAGCTCATGGGACTCGCCATCGCCCTGTATCTGGATGGTACTCCTATCGCTATTTCCTGGGGGTGGGTGGCGTGAAGTGACCTGAAAGTACCTACTTTTACGCTGGCATGACTGGTACTAGTGCCAAGGCGAGGCGCCAGCACTCCATTAGGAACGAATAAACGAGCCTAAAAGATCACACGCTCGCAAGGGAGGGCAGCCTTTGTTGTTGTTGTCGGTGAGCAGTTTCCAGCTCATGCCATTCACCCCTCCTGTGCTCGACCTTCATTTGGTTGTACATTAAAACGAGCGGCGTGGATTCCTGTGCTTCTCAAGACCCTCATTTGTCGCCAGTGCGTCTTGAAATGAGATGAACAGGGGTTGCTGCACGGTTAAATGTGACTTCTGGGCTGGTCACTCCATCAGGCTGCTCGACGTCTCTGCTTCTGTCCGCATATCCTGACTGAGAAATCGACCTCGCCCGCCTCCAGACGCATCGCGCCTCCGAGACCAAGCTTCATGCTGTTAGCTTCCACCTTTTGCTACGTCGAATGCGCACGGGACTCGCACCTATGCTTTCGACGAGCTAGCTGCTTGCTGAGGCTTCTCGTACATGTGAAACCTTAAGGCAACAGCTACGGCCGAACAGGCCAAGAACTGGCCAGGGCGAAAATTAGCACTCGACAAATTGTTGAAGTTAAAGCAGGAACGGACTGACTGTAACTCAACTTGCGTTTCGTACAGCTCAATCGACTCTGTACCTTCCGGTCGTTAACGCTTTCCGCCAAGAGTAACTTGACTCGACCGCTTCTTCCGTCCTCACGCCTTCTATCGAATCACTACTGTCACTGCCGCCCACGGTCAACCAAGTGCCGGCCTCGGAAGATCTCTGTCACCTCGTCCACTTGTGTAAGCTGATATAGAAGCAGAGCTTCTTCTCGACTTTATATCCGCCCACCACCTCCCTCAGACATCGAATATCGCCTTGTCGATCGCCTCGCGGACACACCGGAAAAGGGGGGATGGATCAGGAATCCGATCCAACAGCACGCCGCCAGGCTTCTCAGTCGGGCGCTACGTCACCTACAGATACTGGCGATGTCATTCCTCGAGTCGAGCTGCCTACTGGGCCGAGCGAGGGCGATCCTCTCGCCGAGAGCTTTCAGTCCACCGACACGGTACGACGTCGACCCGAAGGGCTCGCGTACGGTAAGTTTGCTGCGCCCTTTTCATACTGTATTCAGCTCTAATGGAGAACGTTTCGCATCGAATAGGAACTATGCCGACTCCTTCAGGTGCAAGCAGTACTCAGGCCGGAAGCGAGGGTCCACAAGATCGATCTCAGTCGAAAGGGAGCGCCCTGCCTCCTCGGTCGAGTCTGAAGACGCCGCAACGAATGAACTCCATCACTCGACTTCGCAAGCCTCTTTTATCCAGAAAATCTTCGGCAAATACACCGCATCGCGGAGAGGTGTTTTCGGCCGATGATGACAGGCACGAAGTTGAGGCTGACGCCGCCGAACGTCAAAGCTATACCATTCGCCGACGCTCTCACCAGGCTCCCAGTTTGCCACGTCTCTCATCTCACCGGCTTGGAGAAGGAGAAAGTGAGCCGGAGGGGCTTGGTGTGCCCATGACAACGGAAGAGGAAGATGAAGACGAAACCAACGACGAAGTGCCCTTGGACGAACCCATCGATAACGAGTCCGAGAGCGACATCAGTGACGCGGAGAGCTTCACGCTCAAAGACAGACAGCAAGCCATCAATCAGACGCATCCTTTTGGCATCCGAGTTTGGAAACCGGCTCTGTATAAAAAGGATCGATCCATTCAGAAATTCGCCCAGGCGGATATTCATTCAACACCAGGCGGTCACGTTAGCCGATGGCTTCTACTCTTCAATCTCATGTGGACACTTTGCTTTGGCTGGTGGATGGCCTGTCTGGCTGCACTGGGCGCTGTGGTTTGCCTCTTGCTCGCCGCTGCCCCCAGTGGTCGAGAGTACGGTCGGGTGATGTGGGGGCTGGCAGGATACTTGTTCTATCCCTTTGGCAAGTTCGTGCGGCTGGAGAAGGATGAGGCGTATCTTCACGAAGATCGTGGTGAAGGTCGTAGCATTTCCGAGTACGAGCAATGGCAGAGCGGCGATCTTGAGTATGGAGGGCTGTTCTTCGGACCCGACCGGAACCGATCGATCATAGGACGTTCAAGACGGAGCATCGAGTCGGACCACAGCGAGACGGAAAGCTTGCTCGGACGTGGCAGAAGAGGTGAGCATGGTGACGTGCATCCGCAAATGAAGAGGAGACTCTTTGGCCGCGGCGAATGGAACATTGGGCGCGTCATCTTCTTTGTCTTCTTCCACTGCTTGATATCTCCAGCGTTGATTGTCACTTCGGGTATATGTTGGTTCTTGGTGTTCTGGATACCCATGGGGAAAGTCACCATGCTTTTGTTCGACCATCTTCGAAGACACCCTCTAGCGCTGTCCTTCGAGTCCCACGTCGGCTACTCTCGGAGCCAGGACGCGCCCGATTCGTCTATTCTGGTCTGCACCTATAGAGCCGTTGGGTCCAAGTATTGGAAGTATACCGTCGACGGGACCAACATCTTCTTGATCAACTTGATGGCTGTCGTCGTCTTTGTCATCGTTGACTGGCTGATCCTGCAGAAGATGATGCACTTTGAAAGCTTCATCACCTCGCCGGCCTTTCTATTCACAGCCGGTTTACTGTCCATCATTCCCCTGGCTTATTTCATTGGACAGGCGGTGGCTTCCATCTCGGCACAGTCATCCATGGGAGTCGGCGCTGCCATCAACGCCTTCTTCGCGACAGTTGTGGAGGTGTTCCTATATTGCGTCGCGCTGAGCCAGGGGAAGAGCCAACTTGTTGAGGGGAGTATCGTTGGAAGCATATTTGCCGGCATTCTGTTTCTGCCGGGCATCTCCATGTGTTTCGGCGCCATCAAGAGGAAGACGCAGCGGTTCAATGCCAAGTCGGCCGGCGTGACTTCTACGATGCTGCTGTTTGCTGTTGTCGGCGCCTTTGGCCCAACGTTGTTTTACCAAATTTACGGAACTCACGAGCTCAGTTGTCAAGATTGCGAAAACTACGATGTCGGGAGAGGAGCCCATGGTGGCGAATCTCGGGATTGTCAGCGATGCTACTTTTCGCAAACTCCCACCCTGAACGACCGATTTTACTTGGAGGCGGTTAAACCATACTGCTATCTGGCGGCGGCGATGCTGTTTTTCTCATACCTTATTGGTCTGTGGTTCACCTTGCGAACCCACGCGGCCGTCATCTGGAATGCCGAGATCGAGGAGAAGCGGCAAGAGGAGCACCTTCAACCCTCGTTAAGAACACCGCAGCCGCCGGGTTTGGATGCCTCGGGAGCTGACATCCGCGATAGTCACCTGTACAAGCGCATTCTCGGACAGTCGTTGAAGCAGGTCGGTCTGCCCCCACGACCTGGCGACCTGTCGCGGCAACCATCCGTGGCGCAAGATCTGGCCACCAACGGTCTGGGTCTCACGCCGCATGTCGTCCCTCCCAAGGCAACTGAACGTACTCGCACAAACATCAACATCCCGGGACTCAGTCAGGCCGACAATACTGTACTGGCGCGGGAAGTTGCTGAAATTGCCGCCACTGCGGCCACGATCGCATCCAGAGATCGTTTCCCCCGCAAGCTCTCCTCGATGCCAGGAGGTACTGTGCGACACCAAGCTGCTCGAGAAACTGACGACGTGGCACATGCGGCCGCCGATGGTGCTGGCCTTCCAGCGGGGCATGGAGGACATGATGCCCCAAACTGGGGTCGCGGGAAGAGCGCTGTCATACTTCTTGCGGCCACGATTCTCTATGCCATTATCGCTGAAATTCTGGTGGACACGGTGGACGTCGTCCTGGAGAGTTTTTCGATCGACCAGAAGTTCCTGGGCATCACGCTGTTCGCGCTGGTGCCTAACACGACGGAGTTCCTGGTTTGTTGGCCCTTTGCTGCAGATCAGGGTTGTATCGAATGCTGACAGATAATTCTAGAACGCAATCTCCTTCGCCATGAATGGCAACATCGCGTTGTCCATGGAAATCGGCTCTGCCTATGCGCTGCAAGTGTGCTTGCTACAAATCCCGTGCCTTGTACTCTACTCGGCGGTCTATCCCAATATCCCCCAGGGTGGGGATCCAAACTCATACACATTTGCTCTGCTCTTCCCTCAGTGGGACATGGTTACGGTGATTCTCTGTGTCTTCCTTCTAAGTTACGTGTACAGCGAGGGCAAGAGCAATTATTTCAAGGGCAGCATCCTCGTGCTGACATACTTTGTGGTGATCGTGGGCTTTTACTTTAGCGGATTCACATCGGACGCCATGGGAGTGTCGAGATTCGATGTGCTTGGGGCGGATGGTAAGTATCGAAGCTTCAAAACGATTGGTAGGTCAACGAGCGGCCAGGCTTTCCCAGTATGAGAGAGCGCCAGATGAAGTCTTTGAGAGGGAAAGGGAATACGGCAAGTTTGCCAGCTGTAGCCGTTGCATACCCTCGTCATCCTGGGCCTTGTCCAGTCATCTCTGTGGTCCAGTCTTGGGGCTTGTTCTGCGGCGGCGACGGCTGCTTGCATGCAGGCCGGTTCAAGAAGACGGTTCTGCAAAGCATCGTTGGACGTGGGCGGAATAAAAGTTCGGTATAGAACTTGTTTTACTGCATAACTTGGAGGCTTTGTTTTTGGACCTGGGCTTGATCATACAATACGGCAAGCGGTGGCTGTACTTTAAGCGACTGCTCAGGAATTTACAAATCAAGCGCATATGCATGTGTGCTCGATGGTGGAGCGTACTTACGACATTATGACTTGATTGTGTCAAAGAACCATGCTTGACGCCAATGTAAGCCCATTCACGACGCGTTCCATGGCCATGCTGTTGAGGGTAAATTTTCGCAGAAGCGTGCGGCTCTCAAATGGTTGTACTCGATACAACAGCACTTGCATGAAGGACATTGAATATTATGCAAGGACCAGCAAGCTAGGTTCAGTCGTGTCATGGATGCAAAGTAGCCAGAGGAAAGCAAGATTATTGAGACGGCGCCATCTGAGAGCAGCTGCGAAAAGGTTGGGCAACAATGACGAATTTAGCACCGAACCACGAGATGGACTGAGCATAGCACACGTTCACTACAATGCAGCCACAGTGATGTCCCTAGGTCCAGTCCATCCCATGATCCGTTTTCCATCATGTCTCTTCTTCGTGACCAGGTCAAGCCCAGCACACAATGAAAAGAGAAAAAAAGAGGCCTGTCAGACGTCCATCGACACCCACCCCGCCCACGCGCCCAAAGGCAGACCGCGAACGGGGTCGAGATCATCAAAAATATCCCCGCCAAGCGACCGCCCATCCGGAGACGAGAAGCCACAGGGCTAAGAGAACATGTAAAAATCTCTCTATACAGCAGGCCGCTCATGAGAGCATGCTTGCCGCCATCCTTGCGGACAGTGCGAGAGGACCAGAGGTATTCACTCTAGGGCGTCGAGGATTTGCAGTCATCAACCAGGGTAGGTTCTGCGGCTCCTTTGGGGAACCAAGAGAAGGTCGAATACTATAGAAATGATTCTCCTGCAGGATGGGTCAGCAAGGAGCTGTGGAAAAGTAAAAGGAGGGCTGCAAAAGCTAGGGTGGCACATACTGAAGTATTGTCGACATAAGAAAGAAAGGAAAAAAGAGAATGGAAAGAGGGCGAGGGAGGAGGGGATTTTATAGCAGGTTGGCTGTGGGGACGGTTGACCGCCTAAAAGTTTGGCGGCAGAAAAAATGGCGCGGGCTGGGCAGCTGCCGCTGACAGACCCGCGCCTGGGTCGCGTCAGGCTTTCACGGACAGGGGGGTCTTTGACTCGTCACTTGCTCTGGGAAATGAATGGCTGCTGCCCAGAGGAGCCGACCGTGCACTGTAGCCAGCTTCGCTGCTGGAACATGGTTCAAGCGTTATTACAAGTTTGTACAAAAAAATTCAGGGTGAGTGGAGATATGGCCTCGTTAATGAGCCTGTACATGAAGCTGTGCTCAGCACAAAGCTTCGGCTAGCTCTCATCTACATGTAGGTTCGTGGGTTACCCTACATCATCCACAAGTGTGCACAAGATAGGAATATCGTGACGAAGAGAGACATTGGACAGCGTTCAAAATGTGAAGTAAAAAATTGGTGTCTCAGCTCTGAGGTGACCGGGACACCATAGTCCGCGATAGACAGGAAGAGCAAAGGCAAATGGGAATCTGAACCAGCTGTGAGCACACGCTGAAGGAGAAGTGAATTCGACCGGAGGAAAGGATGTTGGTACATCAGGTAGAGCCCCGGCACCTGAAAGATTAGAGGAGTCATTCTCTCTTGCTTTCTGAGTGGGCTACTAATTCATCAACCAAAAGACGGGGTAAATACAAGCATCCGGGACAGAGCTACAGTAATGCAACGCGTAGAGCAAAACAAAAATGAAGGTGACAATAGTCGCATTGTGATGAGATCATCAAATTAACAAAAAAAGAACTTTTCAACTCCCCCACCGGGAGTCGAACCCGGGCCTCCAGCGTGACAAGCTGGAATCACTACCGCTAGACCATGGAGGATATTGCAGGCGTTTCTCGCGCTGCCATGGTGTCTGAGTGTGAATGAGAGTCTGTAATTCAATCCTATATAGCTAAGAGGGAAAAAATGTAGCCTGAGCTTTGGTATCCCTTTGGAGCCCTTAAGGGAGCTTTTATGTAGAAGTCCCACATTAACAGGAGTACTGGCCTAGTACATTTTCACATGAATATACTAGGATTATTACCCGCGAAAACGCGTTCTAATGTAAGCGCGTATAATGTATTGTCTAGTAGCTCTGTGACCTCTTTTATACGGTAATTTATAGGTTAAATAAAGTATTACTTATTTAGGCTTAGCCGATTCGTCGAGATCCTTATAAGTGACCTAAAAGCTCCCTTAAGGGCTCCAAAGGGATGTACGTGATGATCCCCGACGATCGGACAAGTCTCTTTGGGTATACGTTAGGAGAGACGCACAACACGAAGTACCCTGATTCTTACCGCAATACAGCATGGAATTACTCTTGGCTGCCTGGTATCACTGCCGCTGCCTAAGGGAGTCGTGACATGCAACGCGAAGCAAGTGGTAGCAGGAATTCTACTCGCGAGGCTACTATGAGGCTTTCATCCAGCTCCTCCACCGCTCGACTTCAACCCGACAACCATCGTCCTGCCACCCCCCTATGCGACCATGTCCTTGCCCAAGATGCAGAATAGGCACCATACTCGGTCGGCCGTGCGCACACTGAAAGGGGAAAGCGCATTTTGACAATCGTCGCACAAGTTGCGTGCACTCGTCGTTTGACAGCTCATCGTTGAACATGATGGCACCTGCGTACAGTTCGACAGGGTCAGTATCATCGTCACACTGGGATAAAGGCTGGGAAAGACATACTGCGACAGGACCTGGAATGCAAAAGCTCGAGAACACCTTGCGGGCAACTGTGGAAACAAGATGGCCAAGATGTCTCTGCCATGTCACTCGTCATGTTCGGTGGTGCCGGTATTTGTCCCGCGTCGAGCTTCCAGACTTCCTTCCGAAGCAAGTCAATAAGGAGTCGTGGCTCTGTGCGACAACGCTCTACGATACTGGGCGGTAACGCAGTGACATCCACTTGAGAGCTTTGGCTGGGCTTCCGTGTTCGTGAGTGTGAGGGTTTCTGTCCTTCACGAGTCTGATAGCGCAGACCCCACGTCTCGAAATGTTGCTGGCACTGGTCCAGCAAATGCTTTTCTTTGTTCGATATTTCGAACCGTATGGGGCGCTCAAGGATCTCCGTCACGGCTCGCATCTGGTTATTTCTCGGGTCAGACTCAAAGTACGCCGCCATAAGATCTTCAAGGCGACATCTCTCGTCGGCGGCATGTTGATCCATCAATGTCAAAGAGTATGGTGTGCTTGAGCCCACATCTGCCGCCGTACTCGGCAGCGGCAGCTTGACGAGAATGAATTTGCAGTCCACCTGTGAGATGACCTCGGCTCTGACCAAGGCTGCCCTGGACAGGCAGCTACCAAGTCTGGCTGAGGCGCCGTCGGGATCGATAATGCTGCCTTGCAAGGTGTCAAAAACGGGATTCTGCCACGAAAGGAGAATCTTCTGAAGCCAATCATCTGGGATGGGTTTATCGATCTCATGCGAAGAAGATGTCTCCCTGAGCCCTTGTAAGGACTTTTGAGTATTTGCACTACTTGAATCAACAAGGCTGGTGCCTGTTGCCGTATCGAGCGTATTAATATTGTCTGCACCCTTGATGGCATCACAGCTGCCTAAGTCGTCATTTTGCGGCCTTGGTGTGAGTGAATCTCCGGCTGATGGTTGGCCTGGCTGGTCGTCGTCTCCCGTCGAGCGCGTTGTGTTCTGCTTTGGTGAGGCTTGACAAATGTCGACGTTCTTTGTAGTGGAGGCGGACGCATGGCCGACTTTGACGCGATGCCAGAAAAATGGATTGGACAATCTTGATGAGGTCCTAAGTAGACTTTGCTGCGAGCTCGGCATGCGCCCTGGACTAGCGCTAGACTCAACGTTTGGACCATGACGTTTCGCACGCTTCACTGGTCTACTTGGCACGATCGACGTCAAGGGTTGCTTCTTGTCGGGCATTTGAATGCTTCTGGGCCTGAAACGTTGCCGTTTCAAAAACCCATAACAGACAATCTTGAGCAAGTCTGAAATCGCCTGCAAACTTGGTCGACCACTATTCAGAATTTCATCCATGTCGCGCACATCGGTGCCATCAGAGGCCTTGATTTGCAGATAGAACATGGGCCAGCGATCGACTCCCTTCCGCAACCGACCACTGGAGTTCCTATCGTCGAGGTTTCCGTCATCAATGATTCCGAAGCTGGAGTCACTGAAGACACTGTTGACCTCGTCGTACAGCACATGCGCACCGGCTGCGCAGGCCAGTGGCAGTATTCCAATGCTTATGAATTGCGCGCGACGATTTGCGGAGGGCATTGTTGATATACACCCTTTAACTTGAATACCATGAGCCGTTCCTGAAACGGGAACCCACGAGTCTGCATCCTCTGAGCTTGCAAAGGACGCCTGAATGAACAGCCTGGAGGTACGTGTGACAACGTCTGCGTTCCAGGACTTGAGACGCACTTCGTGCTGAGCGGTCGAATCGAGAACACAAACGGATGTCTCATACGGCCAGGCTATGAGAAGGGCGACAACATCGTGCACCAGCTGACACCATTCCTTGTACAAGCGAGATCGATCCGAGAATAGGACGCCACGCCTCTTTACTCTGACAGGCATGTTGCCGAACAAGTCGTGCACAGAGACGCGGGTCCCGTGATTGAATGTTGCAAGTCTGTGTTGCGAAGGCACAGGGGTTCGACGAGCCAACACTTTCGAATTGCGAAACGAGACAGAATTGTGAGAAGCATGACGATGGTGGTGAGAGGTCACTGACAGCAACGAAAAGGTGGCGACTGACGCCAGGAAGAGTCCGCGGCCGCCATGAGTATCATGGGTTGATCCGGGAAATTTGGAAGTATCTAGATGAGTCGTTAGCCTTACTTGGATAAAGGTAGTAGATCGGCAGCTGCAGCATACGATGAAGTTTCAAAAGGCCACCGCTTTCGCCAAACTCGCTTGGCTCTATCCCAGTGCCGTTGTCCTCAACTGTACAATTGCCGCGGAGGAAGTCGACACATATGTTGACTTTGGTAGACTTGGCATCTAGGGAGTTTTTCAGAAGTCCCGTCGCCACATCGTTCAGCGTAGTGATCGCAATGGAGGACTTGATCTTGTCGACGACGTCCTCCGAAAGCGGTTTGATGGACATGGCATTGGCTGCTTCATCATGCTGTCCTTGCGACTAGAGGTACCATAGGAGAGTGAAAACAAGAAGTCGAGTACCAGGTCGATTCGAAGCTCTCAATGAGAATCGTTGGTGATTACCTGGAAAGGGCGACGCAGACACCCTCCTGGTTGGAGGTACGTAAGGAGGGAGTGGTGATTGTTGATAAATGATAGGTGCCGTTGTACAAGCAGTAGTCGGTAGTAACTTACTAGTACTAGTAGTAAGTGATGCCCCGGAGCAAGGGGAATGACGCAACGGAGGAGCTTACCCACACCGGACGAGTACTTGTAATTACGGCAGGGATTCACTTACAGGCTTGCAACAGGTCGACATGGCCCGGCGTTCTAGTGGCAGCAACAAGCAATCGTCACCACTCTGCGCGTAGAAAAGACCTTGGTCGGTGCTTTCTTGATCTACCAAGTGATCCTTTCTCTACTGAACTATCAGATATTTCTCTTTCTTAGATGACTGGCTTGCGCTCGGTCCTCCTTCGTATCACGTGACCAGAACATTCCACTGTCCAACGCCACCTTGCGACCCTGTGAACCTTCATTGTATGCTGCTATTACGCTTCCATCTCTTCAGATACCGTTACATTCATTCTGTCAGAAACAAGCCCTCGTTCTCTTCCGGACTCGTCAGCATTTCCAAGAATTCTGCGGTAGTCCGACGACTATCGCATTCGTTGAGCATCGGACGTCGCTCCCCTGAGCTGCCAGATCTCCGCTGGCTTGCGTCGATCTTGGGCGAAACACCTGCTTCAAAAAGAGTACGGACGGATCGCCCTGATGGCGACAGCTGATATGCTTCATGACCCACATGGTATGTTAAGATACTGGTAGAGTGTTGTCGGACCCTTGGACTATTTCTCTCGTTGGGATATACATCCGATAGATTCGCCTGAGGAGACAAACGACCACGTACTGAACTATGTCAGACTCGCGCCAGATTGGTCATCGCAGAAGACCCTTTTCAACATGGGTGAAAAAGCTGGCGAATTTCAAATCCTCTTCGGACGGTGATCGATCCAAGCGGTATACGAAGCCGAAACGAAGCCAGAAAGCAAACAATCCGTATCCCCAATCAGGTCGAACCGGAGGTAGTCTTACCTTCCGAGAGCTGGACGCTTGCAGTCAAGAGCTCGAAAATGGCGCAAGCTCCTATTCTCTGACTACGGCTCGAACTGGAAGCCTCCCATCGTTGGAACGGCCGGCTCATCGCTCGATGGAGGGCCTGACGCCTCCAACCGCTAGTGGCCGGAGCATGGCCGGCACCGCCTCGACTGAAAACGAGGGTCAGCGGTCGATGATAGCTCCGAGCCATGGAGCAAGCTCTCATACTGGAACGAGCAGAACCCTCGGAGGCGGAATCGAATCTCGTCGGGGAGGCGATAGCACCTTCTCGAGTCCAGCCCCATCGGTTCAATCTCTCACAACGACATTGACAACAATACAGTCACTGGCTCCCAACGCGCACGCATCCTCAGGGCCTGTGCAGAGCAACGTTCAGTCGATCCAATTTAGCCAACCGTTTCCCACCGCGCCGCCGGCTTCGGCGATCCCATCGTACCTCACACCAACAACGGGAAATCCCACCACGTACTCAACAGCGACAGCAAACGGTCTTCTAACGGATAATGCATCAATATTGACCCTTGCGTCATCAAGTAAGCGGCGTCGCCGTCGATCGATGGACACGGATGCATCCGTCCGTGCTCTGGCTCCCTCGTCTCTTTGGGGCGGTAGCCGCGAAAGTCTCCCTCTTAGCGTTCTCAGCGCAAACATCGATCAAAGCGGCATGTCAGCAACCCCTGCTCTTCATGGTAGCACAACGCGTCTGGCTGCGGAGAGGAACAGCATCTATTCAGCCACAGGCGCGACGCCCGCAGTGACAAGCGAACGAAATAGCTTCTATGCCAAGCAAGGCGACGGTGCCAGCGTGCGGAGCGGCCGACTAGGTCACGGGAGGCCTGACAGTATCAGTGGGAGCAATCTCGGCATTACAAGTCCCTTGGCGAGTCCTCGCGAGGCGCCCCCCGACAGAGGCGTCAAGGAGGACAAGGATGATCGAGGACTTCCAACGTGAGGACAGCCAGGCAATGTCCGGGATTTGACGACGAGCTTGAATTGAATATGGCGCTACAGCGATTGAAGAGGTGTTTTAGGTGTTTCGTCGGACAGATTGAAGAGGAGATCTTCTGCTTTCGAGGGGAAAATTGGAGGCGCGGACTGGCCGGCCCGGACGCTCTTTAAGAAAGTCTGCAGGCAGTATAAGATACCCAGAACCCTGTGCCTGATTAGATGCTACAATGCTGCTACCAGCAGTACCTTATTATTAGAGATGCAACATATGGAGAGCATCATTATGGCTGGCTGCTTGAAGGTGCGATTGGGTTGTCATACAAACAAGCATTAGGACCCGTAGAGTAGGGTGCCGCACCACATAATGACCGCCCCACAAAATGACCACGGTTTTCCCACCAAAATCAGCAAAAACTTACTACTTTTAACTAGTAATTTAAAGCCTTATTTAAGTAGATAAAAATATAAAAA
>JADHZA010000154.1:0-47010 GCA_018831705.1 Torrubiellomyces zombiae
AAAATCATAGGACCTCTTTGTATCTAGAAAGACTACTAGTACATATGCTCTAAGCAGATTTAGGTGTAAGACTATGTATCTTCGATATTCGTATTTTGATTGGTCGACAACCCTGTGGGTACAAAAAATGCGTCTTATGGAATCTAAGGAGATAGACTGCCATAGCGGAGGACCGGTATTTGGAGGGAGGTACTTACTATAGGTACCCACAGTGCCAGCGGTGCCGCCCAACACCCCAGGGTGGCAGGGGCTACGTAATTTTCCATGTGAGGGTGCCATGGCAAATTGGCAGAATCCCATGTGAATGGCCATGAAAGATAGGTAGACTTACCTCGCGCTAGTGCCCGCCTTGCCCAATGAGCGCTGGCGAATACCCTCCATGTCCCTTCGGCGAGTGGATTTGCCAGCCCCATAAATCCGTCTTGGTACGCCTGGCTCTTTGTCTGCAGTGCGGTGCGTGCGGGTGGGATCGTGAAGAGAATTGGGCGAAGATCGACAAAATTCGCACCGCTGTCGCTTATCTTTCTCGGATCTATGAACTGTAATCCACGAAGTAGCCATACGTTCCAAGATACCGTCCGCTGGAAATCGTTGGATCCTTTGCAGGGTGACGGTCTCCCGAACGAGACGACCGGGGTCTGGTTACCGGTGAACATGTACCTTATTCAAAGCTTGAAAACCTAGATGTGTTGGTGACTCGTTCCAGACGAAACTTGATCAGTGCTTTGCGACTGTGCAAATGGTAATCAACTACTGACAGATGTTGCTACCAATGACATTCACATATTGTCATTTCGCTTTGGAAAGACTAGATTGAGCTACGATACCTCTTCCATACAATTCATAGTGACAATCTGGGCCTCATCAAACTCAAGAAGTCTCGAGTTTCGGTTCTCGGACTGGAGTAACAATTCCTGATGTATCAATCTAAAGAAAAACAGTGTCCACATCTGAAGTGATGCCCTCCGATTGCGGGCATCCAAGGGACCGGTCCTCAACCGATATTATCGGGCAATTGCAGCTCGCTGAACAGACCCTTGTGTGCCTTGGTAAGAACACCACTGGTAACACTTGCTCATGCTGTGCTGATGACGAGGTGCGCTAGGAGACGCGTCAGAATGATTCCAATGCACGAAAAGTAACGTGCCGGTAGCAGCAGTAGCAATAGTAGCAAATTACCTCATAATCTGTGTTTTTCCTGAGGGCCAGTGCAAGCATGCACACGTAATACCTGCGGGCTTGCTCATCCTTGGCAGCCGGGTTATAGACACCATCGCCCCACAACTTGGCCCGCGAGACGAGCAGGTATCGTTTCAATCGGGCCCGCCACCCACCCCATCGCATGGAACCTACCACGCCTACCAGCAGTTCCTGGTATTAGTGCTGAATCGACGGCAAGGTACAGTACTTCGGTCGCCCAGGCTTCTAAACTTAGTAGGTAAGTTGTTCTGGTAACTACCAGTACCGCTACATAGCAATAAGGTAGCGAGCTACGCCAAGTCTGCTGCGGTACATCGGTAATAAGCGGCGGGAGCCAACTTAGCGGATTATGTTGCGTCTCGTCTCGCCCACCTTGGCGTCAAGCCTCTCGACGACACTATGACACCGTGGATGCCCCATTTCAGCCCCCATTTCCCCGGAGCCCTGGCGCAGCTTTCCATGGATTCGAGTGGCGGAAAGAAAAAGAAATGGGTTCATGGGCAACTTTTCTGTCCCTGTCCCAGCCAAGTTCCTCAAAGATGGACCGACCCCTGGTACCTCGTGCTCGATCATCTTGTTCTCGTCCTGGACTACGTGACTACTACCAGGTGCTTTTGGCCCGTCTGCTCGCCAGCTGCAGGAATCAGTTCGGGGTGGCAGGATCTGTATCCTCAAGCCAATCGTATCTTGAACCAGGACTCGGTCCTGCATCACATATCGTACGCTCTCTTCGTTGGCACATCAAACGCCCTCACACATGCAGATCCTCCACACCGCGGTTGCATCCGACCTGCCGCTGCTTGACTGCATCAGGTGTGGCCTGGCTGGAGCATACTCGAACCTCGATCGTGAGCTTTGCCTGCCATCTGGAATCAAGAGCTTCAGGTGATGCTCAACTTGTACAGGCAGACTGTCATCACGCAGCGAGACTCGAGGTGGGCAGCGACGTCTAGACGACAGACGTACTCCACCTAGATCGTTTTCACAGCATCTTTCGAGAAATACTCGTGCTCAGGCTTAGGGTTTACATCCGCCAATTGCGGTCGCTGGGACCACAGTCTCACGCTGTTCATACTCGTACCTTATTTTCGTCAGATACCGAGTTACAGAGGTTGCCTGACTTACTTGCTTTCTCTGAGCTTACAGCACGAAGGACCTACTATCTATGCACTACACCAGCTCGTGGGGCTCTGAAGGGTGCGAATTTGAGAGCATCGGGCTCTGTGACTTACCGGGATAATCCAAGCCTTGTTGGGCTAGAACGTCAACCCTGGCACGCCTGGCAGCCGCCGACCTACCTACATGTTTAAATACTGCTTCACTGGGACATCCACACACCCACACCTGTTGCCAAACAGAATCCCATCCAGGCTGCTTGGTCATCGCTTGTTGATCCTTGCTAGATCTGCATACCTTATATACACAATTGCTGGCCTCCATCCCTGCTTCGTTACCCGACGTGTGAACACTTCTCGACAATCTGTACCGGAGGGCACTGTCGAATCGATCTTGGACACTACAGTATCTTTTCTCTCTCGAAGTTCAAGACGATTCTGTGTTAACGAAGATTAATACAAGTGTATCGTTTGGATCACGCTAGCGGGAGATTTCTTGTCAGAACAAGCTGGAATTTGTTGATTCTTCAGGGCATTGCAGTGCTGCAGCTTGCTTGGTTCCGTATAATCCCTCTGCACAGGAGAGACACGGGACGCTGCTATTACCGTATATTGAGACTTCAACGGGGCGCTCGATATAGCCAAAATCATTATAAATTGGTTATTCCTGTATGACCAAACTATCATTTTCAGGACGAAGCCGATTGTCCCAAAAACTCTTGGCCTGATTCGACCAAGCGCCCCCCCTGGCGGGTTGCATCACGGCAAACTTCTCGCAACCCAAAGTCCACAACGAAAGACAAATAGGGCATATCGCTCCCACCAAGATCATCACCGCCACAGTTCCGCGAATTTTCCCTCTCGACAGTCCGAATTAGCTGGCCCAATCTGGTTCTCGCAAGTAGCCAACACACTCTGGCACCCATCGTTCTTGGTCTTCGGTTCACTGCTCCGGGCCATTCGATTCGGGATTCGAAGCTGACAGAGAAGCCTCGAGACAGGCTGACTCTAAGACGGCAGTGGTTCGTTTCTGCATCATTTACCTCTGCTGTGTGTTGTGAATCGATGATTGCGAAAGATAGACTTGCCAGGGCGGCTTAACTGTGCAGCCACCTTCTCTTACACGGCCGAACCAAGAACGAAGGCGTTTTCCGATAGCTTCATTGCCTTAAATCGCTTGTGTTCTGCTATAACACGAAACGGTTCTACGATCGGAGGCTGGACATCTTTCAGCGTCGGCCTCACAATTCTCGTTCAACGAGGCCCGTCCCCCGAATATCGATACCCAACAAAACTCTATCCTTAGTGCGAAACTTCACGCTCCAGACGTACACGACATCATAGTTGAACGCGGGCTAGTCTTGCTCAGCTTTTCATTCACAACTTGATTGTTGTACTTTCAATGCAGGACGAATCTGCCAGGGCCGCGGCGGGAGCTGTTCAAGGACAGCCGCTTTCTCCACGGCTCACCGAACGAGGACAGGGCCACGCAGCCAATACTCAAGAGCAGTCTGATTTCGATTCCAACCAGCTTGGTGCTCAGCCGCCAGGGCTCCCAAACCATCCAACCATGTTCCACCAAACGCGAACGTCCCAGTCGAGCATATCATCGTCACCTCCAACGCAAAGCTATCATGGGCCATTTGAAACATCAGCACTGAGCAATGCGTTACCACATGTCAGCTATCGTCATGCGCAGCCGGGTCCTTTTTCACACAGCCCTCATCCACATCCGATAGTTCATTCGCCTTCTGCCGGACACCACATGGCCACAATGCCTCAGTTTGGAGGGCCACCTGTCGTTTTGCCTAACCAGGGCTTTTATCTGCACCAGTCGCCTTTACCACACTACTATCTTCCCAGTCAAGTACATCTACCTCCGGGTCAGCAGGCAATGCCTGGGAGGCCGTCAATTCCTTACTATCCAGGTCAGGTAATGGTCCCTCAAACACAACCGGATTTTTATTACCAACAAGGCTATCAACGCCCCCCGCCGCACCATGTTCCCGAGGCAGCCGTTGTTTCGAGAATGCGACTCGATGGAAGCGCTGAGCAACGTGGCCATGGGCATCGACTATCTGGTTCGGGAAATCTGCCGCGAATTCCAAGACAGAGTCACGGTAAGTAGAAGCTGACCTATATTAGAGACTTCCCTCTGACGGTGTACAGACGAAGCGTTGAGCCGCCAAAACGTCGTCCGAGGACCGCCCCGTAAGCCTCGGCAGAGTGGTAAGTACTGCTGATGCATCTTCATGTTCAATGACATAACCGGTTTCCAGGTCACGCCATTTGGATTGGCAACCTTCCTCCGCAAACTGACTTGATGAGCCTTGTTCAACACGTATGCAAAGAGACGGTTGGGTTGGAAAATCTGCTGAGTCTTTTCCTGATTTCAAAAAGCAACTGCGCCTTCGCAAACTTTAAAGACGAGGAAGCATGTACCGCAGCTCAACAAAAATTGCACGATTCGAAATTCCAGACAGTACGCCTGGTCAGTCGGTTGCGGAAAAGCACCGTCGAAGGTGCTTCAGGCTTGACCGCGCCTACCGGTCCTGCGGTCACGTCGCCGCGCACCCCCGAGGAAGCAGATACAGAACTCGATCCAACAGGAGAGGGAAACACAAACACCAAAGGACCAGATAATAGCCACATGAAGTCTACAGAACCACATGCTCAGTCTACTCAACATGATAAATTCTTCATATTGAAAAGTTTGACAGCAGAAGACTTGGAACACAGTGTGCAGACCGGCATCTGGGCGACACAGTCACACAACGAAGAATCGCTTAACAAGGCGTTCAAGGCATGTTGAGCAGGCCCCTAATCGACTGAGAAAGATTAACAAGAATATAGACGGCGTCCAACGTGTACCTGATTTTCTCCGCGAACAAGTCCGGAGAGTATTTTGGATATGCACGCATGGTCTCGGAGATGAATGAGGATCCGGCCGCTGCGATACAATTTGCGCCTAAAACTCCTGCCACGAACGATCTCGATTTGCCGAAAGCAATAATTACCGAAGCCACCGAAAATGTACCCAAGGGACGAATCATTGACGACTCTACTCGTGGTACGATCTTTTGGGAAGCCGAGTATGATGACCAAGACAGTCCCTGCGGAAGTGAAAGCGACGCCATGAGCAACAAGAGCTTGGGAACAGAGGATGCTGGGCAAGCTTGGGGAAAGCCTTTCAAACTCGAGTGGCTGTCAGTCAATCGTCTCCCATTCTATCGCACTAGGGGTTTGCGAAATCCATGGAATTCGAACCGAGAAGTTAAAATCGCACGAGACGGTACCGAGCTTGAGCCTTCGGTCGGACGCAAACTTATTGGACTATTCAATCGAGCCCAAAGCATCAGCATCGTCCCACCCACCCTCGAACTGCCTCTCGGTTTGGCATATCCTCCGGTGGGACCCTACGGGCCTTGATGACTCCGACATCAGCCAGTATCACGAAGCAATAGGAGTTTTGGAAGTATATGTTGATGAGGTCCGGAGTCTATGCACGGCGGCTCTTCCCTTCTCTGCTTTCTCCTACATAATGCGGATGCAGAGTTGGCGTTGATGTTATAGACAAAAGTCATTTTGATACGAGCCTACGGAGAAATGTTCTTAATGAGAAAAAAGGGCGAGACATGCCTGAGTGCTCTGGCCCTCGACCTTGTACCGTTTTAAGACGAGTGAAAGAAAGACCTTGTGAGCCGTCACTCGACGACCAGGTTGAACCGCAGCCGCTTACACGGCATCAGAGGTTGAATTTTTGACAAGCTATGCAGAGACTTCTGTCCTATACTACATCGGAACAGGTGCTACGAGGATGGTCCCATGAAGCAACAAACCTCGGGTTACTTTTGCAGCGATGTATCTTCTTTCTGCTGTGGTGTTGTTACACCTCTTGTCTACATGTATTGGTCCTACGTCACCCAACGCGGTCCGGAAGGGTAATGCCATGTAGTAAACAGCAGGATTTGCAACCTCTCGGAAAAGCAAGCTTTACTACCACAAGATCGTATGACGACACTCCTTGTCACTGAAGAAGTACTTTTGGGTGAGAAAGCTCGTCCGTCTCCCAAGTCTGGCCGAGCACCGCAGTTGCGTGACGTGTGTGCGTGTTTGCGTGCAGATATGTATGTGTCATGCCCCGCTTGACCCCGGCTTCAGACCCTTGCCGCCAATGACATGGTTTGTTAGCATGAGTGACGTCATATTGATTCCACTGATCTTGCTCGCAGAGAAGACCCGTCAGCGGGATCCACCGCTCTGCTTACCTAATTGGATGAGACACAGGACCTGGACACTGGGCAATGACGGATGAGCCTGCTTCTACAATTCGTCTTCGTCGAGAGCAAGGACATAGTGGTTGCGCAATGACTGATGTCGGATGATTTGATGCACGTAACATGCACTCTGGTTTCCACTGGACCAGGAAGGCCTCCTGCAAGCAGTTGTCATCGCATGCCTTGGTCATTCATCCAGCCTCCATGCCCGTCATCTGATACTTCTACTCTACAGGTATCCAACTCCCATAGCTCTCCGACAGTCGAGCCTCAATTCGAAACTGAAACGGATTCTGGGACCTGACTCTTGACAGTGACGATTTGAAAGCATGTGCCTGGCTCTTGAGAGCCGAGGCCTCCTCTGTGCTGCAATTCGACGACGAAGCCAATGACATTGTCAGTACATGAGAATGAGTGGTTCTGCAGCAGAGAGTTATTCGGTGAGGTAGCACTGCTGCGTTGAATTTGAGAGAGATGGCTTGTCCGTATGTTATTGCACGTCGGCCACCGGATGGCGCCATGACCTCGAAGGCCTTATCATATCGAATCATTCCCTTTGTTCGAGGACCAGACCACGGCAGTTTTGATCGACAAGTCTGATGCCATCTGTCGAATTCGACGCCACGAACAAGCGACTCCATAACTCGACGCGATATCGAAAAGCCTAGGGATCATCTCAGACGCAGCACTTAACAATCCCTTCATGCTAAAGACAATTAGCCCACAATTTCCGAGGCAGCCTGTTCGCCGATATGGCTATTTCCTATAAGCTAGGAACAGTCACAAAAGAACAATAACGTTGTAGAACTCGATGGACCGCTTCGCGCAGAACAACACGGGCCGTGCAGACACCGACCACCCACAGGGGTAACGTCCATTAAGGGATGGTTACTCGAGCTATTCTTATGCGTTCGTTTGAGGAGGCATGTCAAGGTCATGCCCCATTACAATATCTGTGAGATTTGAGCCGCCACACCGGGGAACAGATCACAAGTCGCAGACATTGGTGGCAGGCGGTATATCGTCTAGACCAGCGTGATCGGTTCAAGTCCAATTTGGTGTGCCGTCAACGCTTCGAGAATGGAGAATAGTCGAGCGTAAGTATAGCGCAGGCAAACATCTTGATCTGTCTCGAAGGCAGTCATAAGCTTCGCGCTGCATTCGCAGTTATTGACATGCTTGCCAGTCATGTCGTGGACCTGAAACAACTTGCGGTTCGAGTACGGAAGTGTCTTCGTTGCGATTACGAGTAGCTCTGTATTCATCTGTCTAGGGCTTGAGGTCAGTGCTGATATTCACGTAGATGTCCAAGAGATGCTCAATCGGATCCTTGGCTTATTCATCGGCGTTACCATATCGTTTCCAGCTTCAAGCTATATGTGCCAGACCATCTTAACGACCCAAATTAGTTGGTTCTGACAACATTGTATCTTAAAGCTTCATATAGGTTCGAGAGAAGACAGCCAGCCAAAGGTTGTACTCGAAGTCGCCAGCGTTGACTTTTTGGACAACCTGAGAACTGGAACATTCGGCATTATTCACGTTCTGCCAGCATCAGGCTTGGACGGACGATGGAAATGAATACACGCATCAAAAACCATATGTTTTCTCTTGGCGATGTATGATTGCAAAAAGCAAGGCTGTCAGTGGAACAGGAGAGTAAAACCATTGCGAGTAGATGCCGCCAATGACAGGCTTCATTCACTATCTTGACGCCTCCAAGCTATAACCAGACTAAAACATGTATTATTTGCAAGCCAGGGAGGAATGCATACCTAGGAATTGTGCCTCTATAGCGACTTTAGCGACACATACTGGTTCTCTCACACCACAGCGGCACCTCACGGAGAGTGGCGTGTGTGGTAATAGATGGGACCACGGCTTCCGGTTTCTGTAATACATGCCAGGCACGTGATGGTGGCTGCCTGGCCCGTGCCCGTTTGGTGGCGGTTTGTCAGGGCATTGTGTACGGAGTACCCCATACAATCCCCGTAGGTACTAGTAGTAACCAGAAGCTTCCACAAGCGTCCGGGTGTTTCCTAGCCTGGACCGGCAGCTCACGGAAGCTTCGCTGCAGTTGTAAGCAGGCCTGCTACGACCTGACAGTACTCACTCCTGCCATCTGGAAGATTCCTGCATGGGCGAGCAGGTTCATTTGGACTTTGGAAGTGGCCTGATTGCAATTTTCCAGATGGTTCTCCAACATGGAGGACCGTTTTCTCAAGTCTATAAAGCAAGGCCATTCCTTCTCCGAGGACCTGGGCCTCTTATTCTTCAATCCACACAACCAGCACACCATCTACTCAGTCTAAAGACTCATTCATGCAATCTTGCAGATCAACTCTACCTCGAAGACTCTCACGCAACTTGAAGAAGCAGCAGCTTTTATTCAAACCATCTGCCACTCAGTCGCGCACAATGGCCTTCTTCCCACGAGCTTTCTACAACTCCGACTCCTCCTTCACTCCCCTTTTCCGCCTTCTTGACGACTTCGATGCCTACTCTCGCCAAGGCAATGGCCCCAACTGTCGACGCTCGGGGCTCCAGCACTGGCAGCCTAAATTCGACGTTCGTGAGACCGGTGACGCCTATGAACTGCATGGCGAACTCCCAGGCATGAACAAAGAAAACGTTCACATCGAATTCACTGAGCCTCAGACGATGCTCGTTCGCGGCAAAGCAGAACGCACTTACACTGCTGGTACTCCACCCGCCGGTCAGCTCGAGGGCGGCGACGCCAAGGCCATTACAGCGGGCGAGGATGATGCCAAAACTTCTCGACACGCCACTGTCGAGGATGAGAATGACGCCGCGTCCTCGGATACCTCTGCGCCCGTCGTGAAAAAATCGGATGAGAAGAAGCCGGCCGACGGCACCAAGTACTGGCTTTCTGAGCGCAGTGTTGGCGAATTCTCGCGAAGCTTCAACTTCCCTTCTCGTGTCGATCAGGACGCAGTCTCCGCCGGGTTCAAAGATGGAATCTTGAGCATCACTGTGCCCAAAGCGAAGAAGCACGAGTCGCGACGCATCGCTATCCAGTAAAGATCCCTTCTGAAATGCACCGCACTTGCCTAAGAGATCGCAATCACTGCGGATCAGGGCAATGTGTAGGCGCACGAAACGGCTTCCAGGTGTTTCAAAAACGACAATCATTTGCATATATCGGTGCTGGAGGACTTGCATAATTCGATCTCTCAAATTGTTTTGTTAGGAGTCGGTCAGAGAAGCTCAGGTTCAAACCAAATTATAATATTCGGTCTCTTTCAACGCGGCATAAGATAGTTTAGCTGGAGTCCATGGAATAGCTTAGGAATTGATACGCTCATTTTCATGACCTATTCCAATCAAACCGTAGAATCGTGAATGATGAATACCGCCTTGAAATCAGTTCCAATCACTTGTGAAAGTTTGTAGGGAGTCGTTGTTCCCGGCGGTGCCACTCACCTATTGTAGATAGTCGCATGGAGATCACATGACTTGGCGTCGTCCAGGTGGCGTTGGTGTTCTTGCTAGACGCGTCCGGTCGCGATCCCACATCAACAGTGACAAATCCTCGTTCCCTCTAGCACTCTTTGCCTGCCGCTTACTAGCAAAATTTGCCGATCTCAACAAGTCTTCTGTCAGTTTTCAGGTCGGAGGACTCATCGAAAATGACTGAGGAGTACGATGAGGCTCAAATGGCCGACGACGGCGGCATGACTGGACCTGGGGCTCCTACACCACTGTCAGCTCTGGAAGTAAGAAACTTCCAGCAATGTCATATTCCAGTAGAAACGGCTCTCTGATCAAGAATACTCTAGGGCATTGCCGGCTTGACGAAACGCGACATACAGCTTGTCGTAGATGGAGGCTTCAATACGGTCGAGTCGGTGGCCTATACACCGCGCCGGATGCTTGAGCAGGTAAAAGGCATTTCAGAACAGAAGGCCACCAAAATACTGGCAGAGGGTTCGTGTTCTGTCGCTCTTATTGTGGAAAAATTTGCTGACTTGCTCTCAAGCTTCGAAGCTGGTCCCCATGGGCTTCACCACCGCTACCGAGATGCACCAGCGACGCAGCGAACTCATATCTATAACGACGGGGTCCAAGAACCTGGATACACTTCTCGCCGGTGGCATCGAAACTGGGTCCGTCACAGAGCTTTTCGGAGAATTTCGAACCGGCAAGAGTCAAATATGTCATACGTTGGCGGTGACATGCCAACTACCCTTCGATATGGGTGGTGGTGAGGGCAAATGCTTATATATCGACACCGAAGGGACATTTCGACCCGTCCGTCTTTTGGCGGTGGCAAATCGATTCGGCCTATCTGGCGAGGAGGTCCTCGACAACGTGGCCTACGCACGAGCATACAACTCTGATCATCAGCTGCAGCTTCTCAATCAAGCATCCGCCATGATGTGTGAGACGCGATTTTCTCTCTTGATTGTGGACAGTGCAACAGGGCTTTATAGAACCGATTTCTGCGGTCGCGGCGAGTTGTCAAATCGCCAAACACACCTGGCAAAGTTCATGAGGATGTTGCAGAGATTAGCAGACGAGTTTGGCATCGCAGTTGTCATCACAAATCAAGTCGTCGCCCAAGTCGATGGCGGTCCGAGCGCCATGTTCAATCCAGATCCAAAGAAGCCTATTGGCGGCAATATTATTGCTCATGCCAGCACCACCAGGATCAGCTTGAAGAAGGGACGGGGCGAGACGAGAGTGGCCAAAATTTACGACAGCCCCTGTCTGCCTGAAAGTGACACGCTATTCGCGATCAATGAGGACGGTATTGGCGACCCAGCTCCAAAGGATATGGAGAAGGATTAGGAATTGTGAATCTCATATACAATGAATTACGAGTACGAGCATGGTGGCTGCATGTGACATTTGGGCGTTGGCTGTTCGAAGAATGTGATTTAACATTTCGCTGCTTGCTTGCACTAGAAGCTATAGACAGGGCTTAGTGCCGGAATAGAAACGTCTCAAGACTTGACTCTGACTTATGTGCTTTCATCCGACTTCAGCGCAACCTGGTTCACTATGTGAGCTCTCGTAGCTTGCGGTGGTGACCGGGGGGGTGCATGTCGGAAAGCTGATTTCCTCTTCGGGCTAGCGCCTTCGCGACGTCCAGGTTCCGCCATGAATTTCTATCACTCAACGCGATCGCAAACTACCACCATCTCTACCACTAGGTCCGAACTGTGTCTGTCGACTGACATTCAATCTGCTCTACAACCTTTTCCGACATCGAGCCGCTTTATGGAGGCACGATGGATTCAAGCGAGACTCCTTACGTCTTCAAAGAGACCCGCTTGAACCTCGAGCCTCCCGCCAATGCGTCCGTGGCCACGATCCGAGTCTCTTCCCAAAGCTCCAGCGCTCGAAGTCACCGAAGAATCACTTATGACTCGTCTGCAGAGGATGAGACGACATTTCGACTGAAAAATCTGGCTGTCGCATCCTCTGTCTATCATCGAAAATATCACGGCACTCCACGGAGCTTTCTGTGGAGAGTTCTAGAGAATGGACTGCTCTTAAGCATTCGCGCTGTCGATGTTTGCAGGAATGAGAAATCCGCAGATTCACCGCTGATACTCAATTTCGTGTTTGAAGTTCCCTTGCAGCCAGGGTGTGTGGCATTTGCAGACCCCGAGGAGCATGATTCGCTCTGCTTGTTCGCCCTGGACCAGTCTTCGCAACTGTACAGCTTCACTCTGCGACCTGACTTCTTCCGGAAACGATCCGCCATCGACGCTGTGTTGTCGGAATTCGGCAAAGTACAGTTATCAGCAGGGCTGGGCTTCAAAACTCCGCATCGGTTGGTCGCCGTGAAGGCCGATACACTGCTCGCAGCAGTCAACGATGGTGGCATGATTCGCTTCGACAAATGCATAGGTGATAATGGTACAGTCGAATGTCTACGTATCGACAGAGTGCAAGACTGACAATAAGTGCAGGTGCAGCTGGCACATGGAAAGAGTCGTTCTTCAACGTGCAAGGCTGGGCGCAAAATTTACGCAGCATGTTACCATTTCAGGGGAAGCATACCGTAAAATACGGGAAGGCCAATATGGAGTACAGCGCGGCGACGTCCATTCAAGTCTCTTCATTCGGCCTTGAAGACTGCCTGTTTGCCATTACGATCTGTCTTGACCATCGACTTCGTATATGGAACGTCAACGATGGCCAAATCCTGCATACAAGCGATGTTTTGAATGTGGAGCGATCACCACAGGAGTTGGGCAAGTGGTCGATTGATCCAAGTCAATCAAATCTCGTCCAGCTCGTTGGCAAGAAGCGTGGCCAAAGAATTTGCGCGACATACTCACCAGTTGGCCTGGGCGAGTTCAAATTTTGGAAGATCATCGCCAAGGATGCGCATACACTCATCATGGAGGATCTGTTCCCGAAGCTCACCTTGATCCCAACAGCGCCCTCTACATCGGATGTGTGGACACTTGCCGACTTCGTGCTATCATCGCCTACAGAAGGAACCATTAACATGTGGACATTGTGGAAAAACAATATGACGTACAGGGTCCAGCGCTTGGAACTCGACAAGAGGAATATGGCTCAATCTTGGGAGGACAGCTGGGACGGAGTACTCGCTGCTTCCGGGAGTGCTATAGTACAGACGTCCGGACCTTGCGACCCTCTCGATGTCACCGAAAGATGGCTGCAGTGCATTATGCAACCAGGACGGTTCACCAAAGCAACTTTGGAAACCGCCTTGTCTATTTATGAGCGCGGATTAGGGTCGAAAAGGGACGTCAGGAAGGGAAAAGGGTTGGCTGAATCGATATGTGTTGTTCTGGGGTCCACTGCTTCCTTGGATCGCGGCTCTTCCGGGGCGATGGAGTATGAGCAGTTCCGGGCAACGAGCGAGACACAATGGCGGAGGTTTTATCGACTGATACTCGAACTTGACCGACAAAAGGGAGAAGCCATCAGTCTTTCTCACGACGACGATACCGAAATGACGTGGATTGTGTGCACAGATCTGCTATCTGCCATTCGACCATGTAGTGACATGGAACGTTTATACCACAACTTATCGAGACCGGAAGAGGATCAAGCGGACAAAGCGGCTCTCATCGGCTCAGCTCTCACATTCGTTGATGGCTTTTCTGACAACCACATCCAATTATGTGAAGCAGCACTGCGGCAGGAGCTATTTGAGGAGATGGCAAAAACCGATCTCGAAAGAGTTCAGCACTTTTCGGACAAATCGGCCTTCTGGCGTGGCATTACGGACGAAGACTGCGCACAGATTGTCGATTCACTCGGCTCCAATTTTACCGTTGTGACCAACGAGCTGTACAGCAGTATACTGAATCTTGTGTTGGCTCCCGAAAATACCAGTCGTCGACAATTGCATCATCCCCTTACAGGCTTCGGTCAAAAACTCATCGTGCAGGGGTTGCAAGACGATGTGGCATTGTTGTGGAGCATTTGCTTCAGTCAACTTATCTTGCTTGTCCACATGGAGTTCGAATTCGACAATGAGCAAGATGCCCTTCATCATCGGGTCGACATTGGGTTGACATATCGACAGCTTGTCGGTGCTCTTAGACGACTGGAGCTGATGAAGTGGTTGACGCAAACCGTTCTCTCCTCCTCGCCATCACAGGGTGATAGGGAACAAGCGACATCGACGAAGAGGAGCGGCGAAGATTCGCAAGCTGTGACAGCACTCGAAGCCAACGTCGGGCATTTACTAGGCTTCGATCATGTCAAAAATAATTCCTTGCCCAGCAGTGTCACAGACCTCATTTGCAACTTATGCGCACCAGACAGCGATATTGAGGTGTCTCCAACACTCATCCAGTGCGCATTGTTGAAGCGCGAGCGCCCCGATTTAGCTCTGGATATCGCACCATTTTGTGATCAGAACCCATTCTCGGTATATGTCCTGGGGCGTGTCCAGCTCAGTCTGGGCGACTTCGAAGCCGCGGCCATCAGCTTCAGGAAGGCGGCAATCGGAATGGGTAAATCTCCACATATCATAGTACTGAGATGAATGCTGACCTGGATATAGGTACTCGAAATGTGCAACTGGACCGACACAGCTGCGGGCTTCTCGGCGACACAGAATGGAATCTTCTCAACAACGGACAGGCAAACTATTATGCCCACATAGTCGCTTTATACGAAGCGGAGAAAGCTTACTCTTACGTGCTGGAATTTGCCAGGCTAGCCACGTTATTTCTTGATACAACAGCGGACAGCGCCACGATCAAGACAGAAATGCTGACCCGGTCCTTCAGCGCCGCTTTGGCTACGTCACAGTTCGAAGTGGCACACACAAGCCTGCTCTCGATCAAGGACGAGGCATTAAGACAATCCAGCCTGCGCAAGCTTGTTGACAAGATGTGCGAGACGTATCACACCAGCGAGATAGTTCGCTTGCCCTTCCCAGGGCTGCAGCAGGAAGTGGAGGACATCCTGATGGATCGGTGCCGAAACTCAGTGGAGGTGGTGAACGGCTTCCCATACCACCAAGTTTTGTACTCTTGGAGAATCAAGCGTAGCAACTTCCGTGGGGCAGCAGCTATACTCCTGGACCGTATCCAGAAACTCAAACTCGCGGGGCAAGGAGACACTATCGCGGGAGACGACATCCTCGATACACCGGTGACGAGGCAGTATCTCTTGCTGATTAACGCATTGAGCTGTGTTGAGCCCAAGCAGGCTTGGGTTTTTGACGAGAGTGCCTCGCAGTTGCAGCAAAATGGCGATGCGGCGACGAAACGAAGAGTGGTGTCTCTCGCCGACGTTCGAAAACAGTATCAGGTTGAATTGGACAGGATCACGGCCATCCAAAACAATCAGTTTGGATTCGAAGCGGACGATGTGATGGAATTTGAACGGGCAACTGTGTAGATGTAACCTTTCAAATTTTAATTTGTTTTAACTGATGGGATTTGAAAGAAGCAAATGGTTCTGTATTGACCTTCCTAGTCCGATTAAAGTACATGTGCGACGTAATGCGTCAACCATTAAACATAAGAACCCTTGTTTGCCTTGATCCCGAGAACCATACCCTATGCCGAAAACATGATTGAGAAACCGGTGACTTAAGCTTGTGCGACTGCGATTTTGGCCTCATTCGGAGCAGGTAAAGGCTGAATACCACCCGTCAACTCAGGCAGAGCGTCGGGGGCTTGACGAAAGAGAATAATTTCGGACTGCTTGAAATAGCGTCGAGCGTCTGTTTGAGATGTCAGTGAGCGGGATGTCCGATGCATCAAACGGACAGGAGCTGCGTGAAGCGGGTGGACAAACCTTCATCAATAAGCACCAGGCTCAAATAGTATCGCGTAGAGAACTTCTTATTCACATCTCGGAAAGTTGGGGTCAAATCGAATCCGCCAAGAAAGAGGCGAATTGGTATGGTTTCCCCCCTCGAGGGCGAGCCATCCATGATTTCGAAGCGCACCAAGGTCTCACTTTCGTTGTACTGGTTCGGCGCAGCACCTGTCGTCTCTCTCCGGATGATGGACAGCTCCATGTGCTTGATCTTGAGTCGAACGAGCAGGAAGTATATACGGCCAACAATCACATCCTTCAGATGGTATTTGCTCTTGCTGTATTCGAACTCAATGTGCAGACAGTCCTCAATGCCGACGTCCATCTTGATGCTGCTATTCATCTCGGGAGGGATGCGGTAGCTGTAGACCCAAATGTCCTTTTCGCGAATGACATCGGCCATGCGTCGTGACACGGTCACCCGCACAAAGTAACGCAGCTTGACGTTGATTCCGTTGTAGGATTCGTACTGTTTCTCGACATTCTTGAAGTTGAAATGGAACGTCTGCGGGTGTTGAAGCTCGCCGGGCGCAGCAAGCTCCTGGTTGAGCGACAGGAATTCGTAGTGATTACCGCGATCGAAAAACATTTCGATGGTTCCGATGAACTGTACTTTGATGCCCGTGTGCTCGAGTCGCTTGCCGTCCTTGGGCCGCACCGTCACCGCGCCCTTGACAGACTCGCCATCCATGTAGAGAGGAGCTTTTTCGCGACGATTCTTGTCAAGCTTGACATCGACCATGGACCGGTCATCGGTGTCCTCGAGAACAATATCGATATCTACAGGCGTCGAGAAAAAGTAAGACATGATGGGCAACGACGTGCATGTACGAAGCGAAATATCGTAGGCTTGGCAGCACCAGTGGAAGTCTGACCGCCTACAAGTACCTGGGCAGAAGGTGCCAATATGGGCCACTGCAAGATGGCCCCAGGCGAATTTGCGGGGAAAGCTTTCAAGTAGTGGGGTGCGAAGAACAAGCAGCGTTACTTACGTAAAGAAAGAAAAAATATCTGGCCGCTTAGTCAGCACAGCGTAATATCAGCCACGGGTGGAACACGAACAGCAAAGCGAAAAAAAAAAAAAAAAAAAAAACGTCTCCTATGAAGGCTGTAAGCAACACGGCAGCTGAACTGGAGACTGTCGGACAAATATTGACCTTCACGACGACTCGCTCTTTTCAATTACAGACACGTCAGCGTTATTCCTCGTACATTTGCCTGGGAACAGAGCATAGTGTGACTTACGCTTCTAGCCGAGCCGTCCAGCTCGGCGAGCTTGGCCCGCCGGGCCTCCAAGAGACGCTGTTGGGTCACCACATGTGAGTAACACTTAACCCAGCCTTTCGTGAATTGGTTTGAACGTGACATGACTTACGGCCGCGTGATCCTCGCGGTCCTGGAAAAGAGACCAAGGTCGTCAGTTGCTCGGATCCATTTTTGTACCCCGGTCAGAATTGTCTTACCACCCTGGCTGGCAACTTCTATTGGTGATTTTGTGAGTTCTTCCCTTTTAAAAAATTTGAGTGCAAGAGGACTTACGGCCAGGCGCTGCTCGCCCTCCTAGATTGATCAGACGTTAGTAACAGAAAGATTTTTCATCCTCGCAATGACCACTTACGACGACCTTGTCCGCGGCCCACTGTAGCAAATTACATTGTTAGTCATTTCACTCAAACAAGCCGCTCAAGTCAATACCTCCATGCGCCGCTCTGCGTCCTACGCCCCATTGAGATTAGCTATCGTGGTGTGACAAGCATATACGGAAGGCAAGACACTTACAAACATATCTGTTTGGGCTTCCTTCATGACGAGAGTGCGTCAGAATCATGGTAACACGGGGACCGTGAGCAAGTGATCTTACGGTCATCTTTTTTCGCCAAAACTAGACTATGTCAGCAGGCGAATCTTTTGGAGTAGCAGGTGCACACGTACGGCGATACTAGCTTCTATAGCCTAACAGCAAGTGTCTCGTCAGCATGGAACAGAAACAATGGCAGAGGCGAAACGACGGTGTCTGCACATGCGTGATTTACTTACTTCTGGCGTGTTGGGCTAGAGAGGAGTCAGACTCCGGCGTTATCATGAAGCTATACCAACAAACGCCGACATTGTACGTACAGGAAACCGTTTCTACGAAAATTGGTTAACATCAAATAGACATATTTGTGCACGAGAAGGCGCAAGAGGATCAATATCGACAAACCTTGGCCGGGGGCCCGGCGTTGTCGGTCTGTCCACATGGGGCGTTGGTCAGTGGCTCATCGAGAAATGAATATCTGGGGGCTCTCGATCTTACCGTGGAGGCGGCGGCGGCGGCGGTGGCGGCGGGAGGCGGGGGCTAGAAGCGTTGTGAGGCGTGCGATCCTGAATGTGAAGTGTACCGTCCGACATACCGATTTCGCAGGTCGCTGAAACTCGAATTAGCAATGAGATATAACTCTGTGATAAGGCTCTATCTAGACCTACTTTTCCTCGGGGTTTCCCCCCCCCGCGGGGTTTCTTGTTGTTCTACTCAACATGTTAGCAAGATTGGAATTTCTGTCCAACAGTCGTCGTCGTCGCCGCTGCTGCTGAGGGACAGGACAGCCAAGGGGTGTTCGTGAAGAAAAATGACAAGGGATCTTGTTGCAGCGTCTATTCCTGGTGATGTGTGCGTAGGCAAAGGCGATCTAATCAGCTCATGGAGCAGCAAGCTTTCACTTACAGATGATCTTGTCTGCATTGCCCAGTTAATAACCCAATATCTTGAGACGTTTGAGTAGGGAAACTGACCTGTGGCATCGTGAAACTTCACCAACAGTGAGCAGAATGAAGGTTAACGGGACTCCAGGAAACGAGCATTGCGGGAACCTACAGTTAAAAATCTGCTCAAGTAACATCAACAGTCAGCATCAAGACTAAATCATGGTGTCAAGCGATAGAGGGAACGGGGACAGTAGAATGGAAGAGATATCATGCATACTGACCTCCTTTCTCGAGAGCTTGAAAGAAGAAGAAAACCGAAATCTGGAGGGGGCGGCGGTGGCGTGATACTTAACTCGAATGGTAGGCACGTGTACATTGGCAGTGGCTAGCCTAGCACTGCCAACCAAAACCTTCCTTCCTCGACAATATGACCAAAAGCACTAATAGACCGAACAGCAACATCAGGGAAATATTTAATAGTGATATCTTATCATCAGACTGCTTGAAGAACGTGAGCGTTTAATACATCTACTAAAAAGCGCAACCAAGCGGCCAGTGGTTTGCGTCGTCCTTGTTTTGATCCCTCGCACGGCCTGAACGAAACCATTTGTGGCTCCTATCGCACTCATACGGGGATCCGTGGCCCGTAGCTCGACAGTGGTCATCCCAAGCCTTCTATCCCCTGGGGAAGATTCGTAGCCCGCGGCTCGACAGTGATCATCCCAAGCCTTCCATCCCCCAGGGAACTCCTACCGCACTGAAACGGGGATTCTGTGGCCCGTAGCTCGACAGTGATCATCCCATGCCTTCCATCCCCCTGGGGAACTCCTTTTCTTGTACGTTTGGGTGTGAGAAAGGGTGCGATCCTGCATAGTAAAAAGGATGGTTTCGACTATTTGAATGCGACGTTGGGTCAAAAGACTTCCGAACATAGAGGTTTCTGCTAGAGCTTCCGAACATGTTTGGAAAAGCTAGCATTGCGAGATATGGATTGTTGGTAGATGGCAACGTGATTGTTCTCTCACTTCCCCTAAATCTTATGAAAGCTCTCAAGTATCATGTACTTCTTTGTTTGAGCATATGCGTGGGCGCATTGTAGCTTGCATAGTCGACATGCACAAAGGCCCTATCCACGATGGGGACCGACTCCAAAAAGTACGTCAGCACCTCGCTCAAATCATGGCTATCCTTGAGAGGCGTGTTCGCCGAGAGAACAATGTCGACCTCGACGAAGAGCTTGTCGCCGGCGTGGTAGGCACGCAGATTCTGAATCTGCCGGATGGCGGTGGCGAAGCGCATGGTGAGGTAGAGGAGGAGATTACGATCGTCGGGCTGCGCCGAGAAACCGGTGAGATTACGCACGTGGTGAGCCGAAGTTCTTGTCCAGGTGAAAATGACAAGAAGCGAGAGGAAGAGTCCACCCAGGGCATCAAGCCACCAGATTCGGCCGTAGAAGCCGACTAAGTTTATGATTAGTAAGGATGATCAGAGTAGAGGACCAGGGCGATCCTACTGATGGGAAAGAGGATGGACCCCGTGTTGAAGATGACGTCTGTTTTGGCGTCGTCGGCTCTATGCGAGAAAGTCAACGGAGGGTCTCGTCATAAAGGAGTAGTGGAGGGTTACGAATTGGAACTCACAATGCTCGGACGCTCGAATTTCGCACCATTCGACACCACAACCAGCAGCCACCCTTGATCACGATGGTAGTCACCATAATGATGATAGCAGGCATCCCCAGCTGAAGAATCTCGTGTTCCGGGCCAAGGAGTCGCTGGATGCACTGCAAGCTGACCTGCACGAACGAAGTGACCATGATAACCGAAAACACCAGCACGCCAACGGGTTCCAAGCTAAAGCAAAGGTCAGTATCAGCAAACCTGTGCGATACAAGGAAGCGAAGCCGAACGTACCGGCGGCGACCAACGGGATACCGATGTTGATCCAGCTGACCAGCAGAAATCAACCGCGTCGTCATCCAGACGATGGCTGTGCTGAGGAAGTCGAGCACGGCGTCGACAAGACTAGCCAGCACGGACATAGACGGCACGGAAACGACGACAGCAATCTTGCCAGCCAGTAGAATGATGTTGGCGACAAGATTGACCCAGATGGCGAGGGTGATGACGGGATCGTCGCTGTCTACATCGCCATCCTCAAGCCAGGGCAGGTTAGGCTTGGGTCCTGCTTCACTTGTTGGTGAGTCCGTGGCTTCTGCTGGATACATAACGCGTCCATTGGCCTGTTCCTCGTCAACGTGCTGCAGCAGTGGCAGATTCTCCGAGGACCGGAAAATATCCCGAGGCGTGCGCTTCTGGGGCAATGAAGGCATCTGTTTGGCATCGCTGTTCGCTGAAGGCGAGGGACTGTCGCCGTCATGTTGACTTGATGACGCGTTGATGGAGTCATACGAGGCGGGCGTGGGTTTGTTGACGGAGGCTGAGCGAGTCTGCGGCTCTTCGACAATGGTAGCGGGAACGTCAATGGGATGGAAGGCTGAAGCCTGGAGCTCAGCGTTGTACTCATTGAGTAGGTCGTGGGGGATCGAGGAATCGAGGAGGCAGTCGATGTACATATATTGCTGGATGAGATGGTTGGTGCGACGATAGTAATTACGGCTTTCACCGTCAGACTCAGATGTCAAGTAGAATATCTCACTCCTTATCTTCTCACTTACATTGGTTTTTTCAACAACCGCAGTTCCTCCTCCTCCTTCCAATAGCACGCCCAGCGATATCTTGGATTGCTCTTCCCAATCAGGTTCATACTTCTGGCCTGAGGGCCTTTGAGAATCTGGCTCAAGCGCGTCTCATCCCTGAGCAGTCGCTCAATGTCTTCATCGTCGCCGTAACGCAGCCGAAGGCCGCCTTGACCGCCGTCTTCCTCATTTTCGGGGCCACGATGGACCGCTAGAGGAAGAGGCGTCCAGCTGCCGGCGAGGCTCTGCTGGGAGCGGCTTCGAATGAGGGAGGCAAGGGTGCCAGTGCGAGTAGCCAGCGGAGAATGGAAGGAGGTATCTTCGGTGGGCAGATGCGATGATCGCCGAACGGGGGGGCGCGAATGCCTGGCTGCTGGCGAGCTCATTGGACGTTGTGTTCATTACCGTCGCGGTGCATATGGAACAGGCCACCGGTGGTTGTCGATTCGGGTTCTTCAGACAAGCTGGTCGGCGGATCGCTGTGGTCGCTAGCGAGAACTTGTTTTGTGCCAACGACGCGGGCATTGACTTTGCCTCTGTAATCGGCTTGTTGAAAACATAGGTAGTTTTGAAAGTTGTAAAGTGACAAGCTGTTGCAGACAAAACGCCTCAGGGACGGGACGCCATGAGGCAGCCTCGCATCTTGAGAGTTGCTCTGCCTACCTGCTTCCTAGAAATGGATACATACCCAGGTGGGCCGAGTGCGCCAACAATGCAGTACAGCTCAAGCCATCTCTTACCATCATGCTATGTGGTAAGTGTCGATATGAAGATTCTGTGGATCTTGGTATAATTTTGCTTATATGAATGAAAGAAATTGTAGAAATGAAAACCCTGAGCCAAGGCGGTTACATAGCTTACAAGTAGGCGCATCTATAGGTTAGGTGGTGTTGGCAGTACGTGAATATGTAAGCGCTGGAATATGACGCCAATGCTACCAATAATGACCCCGGCCTCCCAGCCTGGCCTATTGTCCAACCGGCGGAAAGCTTAAGTGATATCGTGCTGCCTCGTGCAATCAGCACTTTTGCTAGGCCAACGTGCCGCATATGCTCCCCAAAGACTCCCTGCTACTCGTAGATGCATGATCATCCCGTCTGCCACATCATCATTATCATCATCAGCATCAGTATCATCATCGTCATCACCCTCATCGTTCGAGTGTTCCTGTGCATACTATTATTAGCTGCCTGCTTGTACAAGCATCTGGTAGCACTGGGATAGCCCTCGGCGTTATGACTCGTTCGACCAGCTGGTTGGTGTGCCGTACAATCACACCTGCATCATCTGCATGCCTTCGTACCCAATCGATGGGCTGTGCTCATGCGCCGAACGCCCCCCTGCACTCGGGTCCACGGAGGATCCAGACAAGCGCACAGGCTTGGGTGGAAGGATTGCCGTCGTGTGCGTCAGTGGAATAAATGCTAGGTCATCAGTTCAGGCGAGGCGTTTCGCCCAGAGATTGGTTCCTCAGCTGGACCTGCTGCCGCCTTTTCGTCATCTAACTTGCGTGTGCTGTCAGTAGCGTGCGGCAACGGCCCGCGCGTTGAAAAACCAAACATGTGGAATGCGGCCAGATTATCAAATACTAGTCTACTAGTACTCCTGCTAGAAGTAATACTTGGTAGCGATCATAGATAATCAGAGGTCAACTTCCCAGACAAGGCGCACAATGACTTATCTTGCTTCGTTTGGACATGCGTCTTTTCGCCTACCAAATAAACATCCATCCGTGTACGTCCATCCGCATACTTCCGTACTTGTTTGTATGCACGTACTCATATGTCATGCGACGAATGTCTTGGTCAGATTTGGGGAAACCAGCAGGAGCTGCAGCAGGGGTTACTGCAGATGCGCATGAACTTTTTCCGGCACCAAGACAAGACAAGACAAGGCATTTCTGGAGTGGCTATTTCGTATGGACGCAGTGTCATTATTACTAGAACTGCACAAAAGAAGCTGACCGCATTGGCAACGGCTGTGTCCTGTTCTATTCGCAGAATTTGCCCGATCCAAAGACGCTGGTGAATCACGGCTGGCTAGGGGCATGTTCGCGAGGCCAATGGCCACCCCGGAGAGTGTTTTCGCTCCCGTCCGGCGTCCAGATCGGCCTGGGGGCTTGAGCTGATCCAAACACGGCAAGGAGTCGGCCTGCTGGGTTCCAGCCTGGGTCCACGAGCTGTCGCAGAGAACAAAGAGCGAACAAACGGAGACGTACGGACGGTGAGAAGGTTAGGTATGTACTTGTAAAGGCCGATGGAACCGTCGTACTGGATCTGCTCAGTGGGTACAGTTCGTCCGCCAACAACACGTCTACGATAGTACTCAGTAGTGGTGGCCGAGCATATTGCACGGAGTACGTAGCACCACAAGCACTGCGGGCAGTTTGTAGTACCCCCCACAGCCACCTCACCCGGAGGGCCACGTACATACAATGCTACCTCAACCCCCGTATCAAACCTTCTATGAGTAGTAGCACTAGCACCTTGGTCCCCGGGGAGGCCCCGCTACCATCTTTCGGAAGAGCGTCAAAGGGCCTTTGCGAGCGGTCCCTTTATTTCTTGAACCTTTGTAACGCTCCACATTTGGCAACGTCGCGAAGATTCATCCTCCCGCCCTTTGAACATGTGCCGTGGCGAGAGCTGATGTCTCGGAGTATGATTGTGCTCATATTGGTACTTAGAATCGCAATTGGACCGAGGTCAGAGTGGCCAGACAACAAACTCGTGGCGGATGACTTCAACCCCCCCAATGTTTAGTCCTGCAGAACTTTATGTCTGGCACACGCAGCCATAACGCCACCAAACACTGGCCGGCAGTACGATTACTAAGAGGCTACTGTGTATCTGTCCGTTGCAGAATTTGCCGGCTGATAGACGGCAGGATCGCATACCCTTCTTCTGTCATTTTTCTGCAGGAGGTTCCGTAGATGTTTTGTCTTTGTTTCTGACTTTCTTTTCTTTTTTCCTTCCCCATCCCGGCGCACTTTCGTACCGCCTGCTATCAATGTCGTCAACCTGCTGTCATCATGTCCTCCCAATGTTTTCCCTTCCGCCATCCGTAAACTTGCCCCGGTTTTCACCCCCGCTTATATGGAACTGAATGCCTACCATGACCTGCCGTGCCGTTGTCTTCGGAAACTCACATGAGCCAAGCAGATACTGGTAGAGTCGCAGGACTGCGCCGTATGAACAAGGTGCTCGTTCAATGAATTGCGTCTATGGACAGTCATTGAGCGGATAGTACTCGACAGTAGTTGATGACGAGCGAATAATGCCTTGTAGGGGATAGAATACATACTACAAGCACCACTGACTCCTTTAGCTGTAAACGACTACTCCGTACGCGCCCCTTACTCGTAGTACTGGAGTCAGTCCGTCCGGCCCCACGAGTCCTTGGGGAATTGCTACTCTGGGTACGGGGCCCGGTCCCAGTAGTGCCAGCCCCTACAGGCGCGGCTCGTATCCAGCCCTATGTACTCCCGACGGTGTGCGTCCCTAGTGGTAGTACTACCATTAGTACCTGTCGCTGCATAAACGCACCACTGAGCACTCCGTACCTACCTTATATTTTCCCAACTACCAGGAGTAGACGCTCCCTACCGGCTGGTGGGAAAGGTACATGCTCGCCTTCCAACAGGCCTCCAAACCTCGACTGTCTCAACTTTTTCGATCCTCTTCCCCTCCCGACCGTCTGTTCCTCTTCCTCCATCCCATCACACCCATTTGTCCTCTATCTCCTATCGCGATTTGAAATTTTCCCATTCTTTGTTCGAGACCTATTCGATCGGAATCGCTTCAGAATTTGCTTCTGGACTCCAGCCGACCGGTGCGTGTCGTCGTCATAACCGAGTCCGGGACCCTGTCTTGCCTCGTCAGGACTAGTACTACTCGTACGTAGTAGTCAATGTGAGTCTCACATACCTGTGCCTCTCCCCATCTATTCTCTACCCTCAACACACATGCCGACCACGCCCGGGCAACGGCCAGGTCTCAGGCTGTCATGATACGTTCCGCATTATCCGCTCGGACCACTTCAGCCGCTAGCCGCTTCTTATGGCCCCCGTCTTTCTCTACTCCTTACTCCTCGCTTCACAACGTCTAATAATCGACGAGCCATATTGACGTTTAGCCTTTGCTTTAGTTTGGCTTGTTCAACATTGAACTGATCGTCGTCAAATTTGCGTGCCTTCCGGAATAACCCAAACGCTCGTTTCGTACCCCGATCGTCGCCCGTCGTGCCGTCGTGCCACCGCTCGGTCGCTCTGCGATTTTTTTTCTTGGACTTCGAACGCGAACCACGGCTAAGGAGGTCGGTTGAGCCACAACCCTTTGATCTCGCGAACGGTGCTCGTCACGACGCTTGTCGTACGTTCATCAAGTCGTTTCCTACATGCCTAGATTCTCTGTCGCTTTCAGCAAGCGGAAGACCGCCGGAGATGGACCAGAACAGACGCAACCCGCAGCGCCCGAGACGCCTTCGTTCAGAGTTCTCGAGCGCGTAGAGCACAATGGTCGGTCATTTGTTGGTGGTGCGCACCTGGCTCGAGCATCAGCGTCCGGCTCCCATCCATCGAAATCGAATCTTCTGGACATACACGCAGAAGACAACATGTTTGCCAATTTAAAACCCTACCGGTGAGTACCACCACATCATCGCCCTGGCGCTGATGTGATTTTACTAGTAGCGAGCTGCAACGCCCTTGATTCGATATTTGTTCTAATTCGGACAGTGGCAGCGGTGTTTCACATACTACCCAAGGCACATCGACCGACAATTCTTCTCGCCATAGTAATGCTTCAACGGCCCCTTCATCCACCGATCTCAACGGATCGAGCGTACAGGACGAGAATCGAAACATACCTAAAAGTATACCTCAGGAAGCGCCAAGCCGGCCAGCATCAAAGTCTGTTGGTTCGGGCTTCCTGGATCGAGCATCGCGAACTTTCTCATTTGGGGGTCAGAAAAAGAACTCTGTCTTTCCTGTAAAGCAAGAGGCTGTTCCCGATCTCCCTCCTGTCCTTGCCCTCGGCGGACCGGAACCAGAAGGGGTTGGTAGAGCAACGACGGCCTCGACCTCGAGCACAGCGACAACTGCGCATCCCCCCGCGAATGAGTTGGATCTGGGAGGCGATTTCGGTTCCATGTTTTCGACATTCGACAAAAGAGCAAGTACTGCTACAGTGACAAACCCTAACTCTATAACGCCGAGAGCTTTGACGGGGGTCCACGCCACGCAACCTGCACCCCTCAGCCCAGACACAGCAACGCCGACGGAGCCGCTTTTGGGCAACCAACGCCGCTCAAGCTCTGACGATACATCATCGACTCCTGTTCCGCAACTTGCCGATGGACGACCGCCCCCTGTCCCGCGCCACCAGGACCCAGGCTCCTTGAAACAACCCAGCCGTCCATCGGACATGGTTGAAGACGAAGACGCAAAACTCCTCCGTGATTCGTTCAAGGCGATGCAATTCCTGTCAAGTCCCTATGATCAAGGCGCTAAGCCCCAATGGCAGCAAGCACTGAGGCGTGACGAGGATGATTTCACGGCGCGCCCTTCAAGAACGATCGCCTCAACTTTCAGCAAGGATGATAATATGTTTGATGGCAGCACCTCACGCATTTCACGCCCTTCACAACGGACTGTTCCCCGCACCTCGAACCCACCGCGCAACAAGGTCATGACCCCTGCGCAATTCGAGCAGTATAGGCAGGATAAAGAACGTCAAGGCTCGTTCGAGCAGACGAACAAGTCAATGGTCAAGGAGAATGACGAGGACGAGGACGAAATCAACTACGACGACGACGAAGACGAGATGGAGAAGTCAAAGCAGCAAGCAAAACAAAGAAGGAAACAAGAAGCACACATGGCTGTATACAGGCAACAGATGATGAAGGTGACGGGCGAGACGCCAAGCGCCCCCCTCACTCAAACCAGTCGACCCGGCCTCCTTTCGTCGTCGAGTGCACCCGTGTTAGGCCACCTCAAGGCACCCTCTCCGGATCCCGCCGTCGCCGCTCCATCCGACGAGGACGACGACGAGGACGTTCCACTTGCAATTCTTCAAGCTCATGGGTTCCCCAATAAAAACAGGCCGCCAACCCGACTCAGCGTCTCCGGGTCGAACCCGAATTTGCGGGCCTCCGTTCAAGGTCTGTCTGCGGTTCGGCCTATGTCTGCCGTAGGCGATGCGACTTCCGCCAACGCTCGGCACTCACACCTGCCTGCCTTTGCAAGGAACCTTCCCCAGGACCCATTCCTCGGAGCTGGCATTGCCAAACCTGCCGTTCGAGAGTCTCTTGCATTTGGTGACGCAGGGCAGCACTCTCAGTTGCAAGGCGCACCCACTCCTGGTGGCCTCGTGGGTGTGATAGTCAGCGAAGAGCGCTCAAGAGCCATGCGCCGCGGGAGCCCGAGTGTCGACCCCAGCAAGTTGATCGGTGGCGCAGCAAACCCGTCAGTCCATCCCGGCTTGGATCCCGCCGCTGGGCACCCTGCTGGTATGCTGTACAACAACGGCATGGCCGCACCCGGGCAGATGCCTTTCATGCCACCGCAGCCGATGATGTCCGCCGGAGAGCAGGCGCAGATCCAGATGACGCAACAGATGCAGCAATTCATGCAGATGCAGATGCAATTCATGCAAATGATGGCAACGAACCAGCAGGGCGGCGGCAATCCCGCGCAGCCCCCGATACCGCCGGCACACGGTTCTGGACTCCCCAATTACCCAATGACCGATGTGACAGCTCGACACTCCATCATTGGCGATGCAACGATGGAACCTCCGAGGATGGATTACAGCATGCGAACCATGAGCATGGTGCAGCCGCCAAGCTCCGGGTCTTTCATGCACCTGCCCCAAGGAGGAGCTCCGTCTGTTCGGGGCGGTGGAATGGGCTACACCCCGTCAATTGCACCCTCTGAGCGCAGCAATGTTGGCCTTCCGGGACGTTATCGGCCAGTCTCACACGCCCCCGTAGACCATCAACGTTCAAACACCATGTCCGGTGCTCTCTCGAACTGGACCAACGAGAAACGCCTCTCAACGGTGGAAGCTTCCGACGAGGCAGGCGATGGATCCGACGACGAAGAGCAAGGCTGGGAGGCTATGAAGGCAAAGAGGGAGAAGAAGCGTTCCCTGTGGCGGAGCAAGAAGAACGTGGGGAGCGAACTAAACGCAATCTATTAATTCAGGTTGAAGCCTTGATTCCGACAACATTTATCGTCATCAGCGATGCCTGCAACTGCCACATTGATCGATCTACATTTTTTGTCTCAAGTTTGGAAATAACACCCTGCGCTTGTTTTGGGCATGACTGCTCTCGCCTGCGCTCGAAATTGTTTTGACCTCTTTCTACTTTGAAGGAACGAGCGTCCCACTGGGTTGGCCTGAGATGGCTTGCTTGGAAACCTGACCGCATGTTCAACCTTTCTGTGTCCCTTTTGCCATGTTCCTCATACGATAGATCTTGGATATTGACGCAGCCTGTTGAGTATCCGCTATTCTCCATGCAAGGTGTGCAGAATAGAAAAGCTGATGGATCTCTACGATGTAGCATTAGGAGATGGACCTTAATCTAATTCACCGCAACGACTGCGCACTTGTAAACAGAGCCATATCACTGGCTGAAGTCATTCAGCGTATTATGATACGCTCGCATCTAGCTGGGCCGTTTAAAGTCCTGCCCTTGACAGAAATATAGTTACGGTCAACCCTCGATCTTGCCGGTCGTCCATTCCTTTCTCTTCATACCCATCTCTACCGCCGCCAAGCCCCAATCTTCCCCGTGGTTGTGGCCCTTTCCATCGATTCCAGCACGGGCCATGGCCTGCTCGTCGTTGAGGACAGTGAGGACGCCAAAAATGACGGGTATGCCTATATCGAGCTGCACGCGCATCAGGCCGTGGGAGACGGCATCCGCGATGTACTCAAAATGCATCGTCTCGCCCTTGATAAGGACACCGACTGCAATGATGGCGTCGAAGGCGGCCGAGGCTGCGGCGCCACTGGCTAACGAGGAGAGGTCGGTCGTGGAGGAAGCAAGCAGGTCGGTGGCGGAGGGCCCGCCGGTTGCTGTGGATTGAATTTGGGAAGCAGAGAAGAGGCTGCCAATTAGCTTGGGGAGCTCCATGAAAAGAAGAATTCGGGGGGGTTCGATACCGCTGTACGGCAAACGGGAGCTCCCATGAGCCGGGGCACGACTGCACCACAATGTTGGATGCCTGGACGCCGCAGGCAATCAGCTTGTCCTTTGCGCCGGTAACGAGGGGTCCAATGATGGTTTCGTTCCAGCGAGCGCGGACGATGGCAATGCGCAGGCCCGAGCCGTCATGCTGCTGTGGAGTAGGGCCCTTGATGGACATGGCTGCGGTACGTGATTGATGCGTTTCCTGACGATTTTGCGCAGAGAATGGCTGAATTGGAGTCGTTGGATATCGTTTGCAAGGGAGGATGCCGCCGCCGAGGGCTTCCGAGGTTTGGAGTCGCACGTATTCGAGGTGGGGCGGGCCGTCCCTCACAGCGCGTCATTGTCGGCAGATGACTTATAAGTCATTAGTCACGTCTAGGTATTTCCTGATACAAGTACGAAGCCATGTAAGTCGCTCCTACTTGGATCGGATACCAAGTTGCAATAGTCAAGTGCGCGATCAGCTCTTTCCTTAGAAACGCATTTACATTGACGGTAACATCAGAGGGCATGATGAAGCGGATGCCTGCGCAATGCACACAGGCACGCTTCGCTGCGGAATGCGAACCATTGTCATCAGTCATCTGGCCGTCGGGTTGCATTCGATTCAATGTACAATTGACTCCTAGATTCATATTATGGAGATCTAGAAAATGGCCTTCCTGTTCATCTAGGAATATCATCATTCGACATGCCGATTCAAGCATTGCCATCATCTACCGTGCGCTTGCTGCGCTCGACTGTCAAAGTCATCACGCCGTGCGATGTCGTCAAGGAACTCATCGACAACGCCGTGGACGCCCGGGCAAGCTCAATCGAGATCACGATAGCCGAGAATACAGTCGACAGAATAAGCGTCAAGGACAACGGGTTTGGAATTGCAGTCGAAGATTTCAACGTTTTGGGCCGTCAAGCCCATACCAGCAAAATAGCTTGCCTCGACGATGTGTTCGCCAAGGCAGGCGAGACTCTCGGATTTCGCGGCGAAGCATTGGCAAACATCAATACCATCTCATCCGTTATCATAGTGACAAGACAGCATGATGATCCTGTTGCCTCCAAATTGCAGCTATTTCCTGGATCGGGCGGAGTCCGAAAGAAGACTGCAGTCTCGGCCCCTGTCGGCACCAGCATTCACACCACGATGCTGTTCGAGAATGTCCCAGCCAGGAAGCAGTCCATTATCAAGGAGAGCTATCAGAATATGTCGAGGATAAAAGACCTCTTGAAGTCGTATGCTCTTGCCCGACCTTACTTGAGGCTTCAGTTCAAGGTCACCGGAGATCAGGCTCATCAGTGGTCCTACGCTCCAAAAGACCCCCCAACAACTCGGGAAGCAGTCCTGCAGATATTCGGCGCCAAGCTCGCAGCGAACTGCTGTGACGTGAAAGAAATGATGGCGATGGAGAGCAATGACGCCAAAGAAGATGATCGCACAGAGGGGAGTCACTTCTCTTTCCATGCCTTTCTTCCACGACTTGATTGTGATCGGCAAATTATATACGGAAAGGGTACTTTCGTGTCTGTCGATGGGAGGCCAATCTCTGCACATTGTCAGCTCTCGAAGCGTTTGAAAGCCATAGTCAAATCGAGCCTGAACAGAAATGCTTCCTCAACTCGTGGGAGTCCATTCCTGCAGTTGGCTGTACGTTGCTCGCCTCGCTGCTACGATCCGAATGTCGCGCCCCTCAAGGACGAGGTGTTATTCTTCGAAGAAACTCGACTCCTCGAAGAATTTACAGCCCTGTGTCACAAGCTGTATGAGGGACAACGAGGCTTGCCAGCATATGCAGGGGTACTCGAGGGCGGTTCAGTGCGACCTGAGTCTCTCACATTCCGAACCCACGCCACAGAATCTCAGGAAAACCTCGCCAATCATCATAGCAGGGCCGAGCGGCAGAAAACACCCAACACGGAGAGTCAGATGGCTGCCGCTTGCCGCAAGTCTCAAACTGTTCGAGCTAGTATGAGAACCAAAGCGATAGTCAATATGGCTCGCACTGAAAGCGATGCCACGGATGAAAACAGTCTCGAAAATTGTATCAACGTTGATGTATCGCCTCGGCCGCGACTTGTAAGCGAGAAAACAGGCTCGACAAACCCTCCGACCAGAATTCGTCACTCGGAAGATATCAGCCAATATCTCGTACATCCGCTTCCTAACAGTTTCCAAATTGCTTGTGACCCTTCGGAGGACTTGACGGCAACAAAAAGATTGCAGCCCCGCAAACCAGTCCGAGAGCCCCTTGAACCTCTAAGCGACTCTGATATCAATAGAACACGATATGTATCAGAGCCTGATACTGACGGGAGGGGGAACGAATTGGAAGAAGCAGACTTCGATGACTTCTTGGCGGATACCCCTGACGCGATGCGGCCAACCGATGCATTGAATGGCACATTGCATTCACGGTTTCAAGATCCGGAGCAGCGACGTCCTCGTTCGTTTGCGCTTCGTACTAGGGACGCAATGGCCGGAGAATTACAGCCGTTTCCTCTCTCTCAAGTTGGCAACAGTCCGCTAACACCACCTCCCACCAACCCGAGGTCAGCAAGGCATCGAAACACGGGCTTCAGACCACATGCCGGACCATCAGAGCCAATTGGTCTGGAAGAGCGGATCGACACCAGCAGCCTACGAGGATCTCGGAGACACGACTTACGTAGGTCCGATCGTGGTGAGCAGAGGTCGCAAACCCACCCAGCTGGCTCAATCGCCGGCATTCGTGTTGATCGAAATCCAGTATGGCCCCAGTCATCCTCGAGGCTCCAAAAAACGGGCGACATCTGTTGGGGAACAACGGGAAGTAAGAGGTCGGACCAAGCTGAGGCTCCTGAGACAATGCAAACACCCGTAGTAGCCAATGCTGCGTCTGGTGGCACTAGGACTCCTTCTGATATGCTGACACCCAGGAGGTTGTCACAGCTGAGTCGAGGGTATTCCCATTCTCTGCAAGCATTTCTTATGGCAACGCCGCCGCCTGGTAATATTCCCATGGCAGAAAGTGAAAGCCGCGGGACAAGTCCTATAGGAGTTAGTGATTATGAGAAGAATGCCCCGGGAAAAGGAATATCATCTGGCGAAGGGGCCAGAGGAGCAGATGAGGAGGATCCTCGTCGCTATTTTATACAGACGAGATGCACCAATACTGCCTTGGGATATGTCAGGAGACTTTCGTCGCGACGATTGCCATTGGAAGCCATGGACAAAAACAAGCAGCTGCACAGTACGGTGTTGACGATGAATTGTTGCTTTCAACGGATCCGCAATCACATGGAGCAGAACGCCGGTTTGGAGCAATACATTACTCACGGCCGACTTATCACAATGCTGCCTTTCCAGGACACGACCGAAATTCAGTTGGCGGAACGGCAGCTGCGAACGGTTATGGACCAATGGATCAGTGAACGAGGTTCTCTAGGCGCGTCAGTTGAGTATACGCTTCAGAGAGCAGCCAAAGGCAAGCTTAATGCTTGAGGGGGCGATGTTATCGGATCGGGTGCCTTTTGTCTACCGTGATGAATCAGCCCCGACAGGAACGGGGATCGGTGACTTGACGGCACTCAAAAGCTAAGTGCCGACACAGCGGCCGAGTAATGACGACGTGAAAGATTGGACGGGCGGCAGTGTCGTGGTGCTAATCTGAGCAACTCGGAAACAGAATGAGCCGAAGTTATCCGACGCAGCGGCGCCCCCAAGTCTTTACCAGAGCCAACTCGTATCTGTATGTACTTGTATGCAGGGCGTGGAAACTCGTCGAGGACGGTTAGGGGGTTTCATTGGCTGAAAGGACTGCCAAACGGGTACTCCATACAGTACCTATGTAGCCTAATGAGCGGGGACGGACAAGCTGCTGATGCTGGGAGATGTAGGTTGTAAGCCGTACTCCAGTCTCCGTACTTGTAGGCGGGCATTATACGAGTTAGCAGGGGGAACATTGATGACGGAAGGTCCGATTTATCTGCACCGCCTCTCCCATCAGTTACGAGTTCTGGTGGCCTAGTATTTTCCATTGCTGTCGATAGAGACGTCCTGATTCCATTGGGAAGTGAATGGCGCCTTCTGTACATTGTATTCAGCGCGTCGATTCCTTTTGCTGGCCAAGAATGATTTCGCCGATGTGTTGGCGCCTGCAAGTATTACTTGTGAGGTAGCAGCCACTGCATGGCGCTAAATGTCTGTATGTATGTATGTATGTATGTATGTAGGTACGCGGTACGCATCCATGTACTTGTAATAGCAAGCACCCAAGGGTAGCCCCGACATCTAAAATTGCCGGCACCCGAGGGCTTGGAGCTTGCGCATCACAACGGGGTCCTTGTACCCGGCCTGATGAGCCTCGTCTATTTAAAGAAACCTGAATGTTTGCTCCCTGCTTAGACCCGTATGAACAACCCTTCCATTGAGGAGAAGCTGTGTCTGCAACATTCGACTGTCGTTGTCCAGACACAGTTTGCTCTCGCGTTGTCTTGCCACGGACAATTATTCGTAGTAGTAATACCAGAGCCAAACGGCAAGTTGCGCAAATGTCCAGCGCCGGTGCTCGTGCCTCATTATGTCCACCGAGAACGAAACTGTGGAACTCTGACTGTGACTGTGACTGTGACTGAGCTGGAGAGGGCAGAAATTTGTTTACCTACGTGCGTGCGTGTCCACCTAGCAAGGTGCGACTATCAGGGTATTACAGGTGCTACAGTAGTGAGTACATAGGTATGGTTAGTAGAGCCTGTAGGTGCGATGTAGGGGGTGCACGGGATGGGCTATGGCTGCGTGAGGGTATTCCCGCGCAAGGTCAGGTCTCAGCGAAAGACAAGGTTCGTCCGCCCACCATCATGCACAGTACTTGTATTGTATGTACATACAGCCAGAGCGTCAGCCCAGCCCGGTGTCGCACCCAACGTGCCAACGTACAGTGCTACTAGTACGTACTACGCACCCCTGGGCGCAGGCGTGGCAGGCCATCCACCACTTTGTTCCTAGTCCGACCATCCTCGCTCATCATCGCAGAAACCTTGCCTCCTCAAAATTGCCTACTACCCTTCTTTATTTTTCTCCTCCGTCTTCTCTTCACTTCGAGCCACCTGAACGTCGTCCACTGGGGTTCTCTCCGTCCGCAGACCGGACTTTCTTTCGCTTTGGCTTTTTGCAACTTTCCTGCCCGTCAGGGCCAACCATGATCATCGTCATCCGTCTTTTGCTGTGGTCGTCTGCCAACATGTGCGACTTTTGAGATCCTGCCACGACCGACCATGCGTCCCAGCATGGCTTTCGAGATTGCCAGTGGCCACGACTCGCACCGACCTGCTGGCCGACAGCAACATCCTGAGCCATCGGGCTTGCTGCGAGGAGGCGATTCTGATTCGAGAAGGCCATCGTGGGTAATGGCTGCAACCTCACCTCCCGACCTTCTCCATCCAATTTTCGACAAGTCCAATCGAGCCCGGAAGCAGTCATGTGCGAGGGTTGTTGCCTTCGACTGGGCGATGCGAAATTTCCTCTCCGTCGTCGTCCTACTCCTGCTCGCTGCGCCGACCGCATTCGCCGTCCGGATTCCTTTTACGAACTGCCTTCCCGAGGCGTACCAATTTAGCGACCCGAAAGCCTTGCAATGGGTTCCTCTTTTCGCCGAGGCAAAGTTCGATACGAAAGGTCTGAATCACAACCTTCAATTCCTTGTCTGGGGGAACGTGACGGGCGCCCAGAACAAACAACCTCTCCCACCACCCAACAGCCCCGATTGGCGCAACAATGACAAGACCAATGGCAAGATTGTCGAGGAACCCAATTCTGATGTTGAAGCACGCAATGCAACGACACTGGTCAGTAGGCTTAACGTGCTTACATACGAGCCGTGGAACCATGCCGTCAACTTTTGTAAGGACGGCCTGGTCAATGCGAGCTGCCCCTTGTCTCCCATCTTTCGTGAGCGACCGTAAGTGGCAAGCCAAATCTACCTGCAATATTTGGTCTGTAGGAATATACGAAAGCTGACAGATCGTTCTTTTCAGTCAAATTGCTGCCGGACTGCCATCGTTCAACATCACTCACGACATGTTCGGATCCTATTCGCTCTCGTCCATCGCCGCTACCATGCTCGTCATCAATGGCGACAGCAAAGCCACCAATATCGGGTGCATATCAGCCACCATTACTCCGGATATGGGCAGTTTGGAATGGGTGCTAAAGTTCATACCCCTACTGGTCCTGCTATTTAGCGGTTTCGCCGTCGTCTTTGCTGGCATCTATTCTCCATGGGGCACGACAAACATCTTTCATTGGACCTCCAACTACGGACGGGATGCCGATCAATTGCGACTTGTCACGCCCGGCTTCGGCGACTGTCTGCAATACATTCAGTTCATTGTTCTCACCGGCGGGCTATCCCTGAGCTATCCTGGCTTCTTCCAGCCCGCCGTGAGCCAAGTGGCCTGGTCGGCTTTAATGTTCAACCAGAGCTTTGTCACAAATTCTCCACCATGGCAGAAGCTGGTGGATGGCATCTACGTGACCGAAATTGAGGACGGGCTCGGCCTCCACCAAATCGGACGATACGTTGGCATGTCACACAGGGCGGACATATGGGCCGGCATGATGGTCTGGCTTTTGGCCATCATTGGTGCCGTCATTGTTATCGACCTATTAGGCTTCGCTGCTCACTGGCTCTATCGCAAAGTCAGAAGCATCCCAGAGGAAGATTTTCGGGCCAAGAAAGTCCCTTTCACCGTAGGGAATATAGTACGGATCGTGTTCAACTTTCTTCTGCTCCCAATCGTCGCCCTGTCGGCTTTCCAGCTCGTGGTCGCGGGACAATCACCAGCTTACACCGTCGCCTTGGCCGTCGTGACTCTGGTGCTCCTCATTGGCTTCGCCATGTACATCTTGCTGCTCATCATTCGGACAAGACCGAAATCGGTTCTCTTTGACGACTTGCCGACTTTACTTCGCTACGGCCCTTTATATAACACATATTCGGACGAGGCTGCGGCATTCGCGCTTATCCCCGTTCTGCTCAACGTACTGCGAGGCATCGCCATTGGAGCCGTCCAGCTGAGCGGCATTGCACAAGTCGTTATCCTTGCTATTTGTGAAGTCATCCAGATCTTCACAGTACACGCATTCCGGCCATTCTCGTCACCAACGTCGATGAATGCCTATCATACACTCTTCTCCGCCGTGCGCCTCGTGAGCATTCTGCTCATGGTGGCCTTCGCACCGACTCTTGGCGTCACAGAGGGTCCGAAGGGCTGGATCGGATACACATTGCTTCTGATACACGCCACTGTTTTGGTACTCGGCTTCGTCTTGGGCGCTTTACAAACCATCGTTGAGGTCATCGCGAGGCTACTTGGCGCTGGTGGAGATGACGTGACAGGGCTGCGACGGGGAGGGCTGGCAAAGATTTTTGGCATGCGCCAACTGTCGCGAAGAGAAGTGCGGCGCTCGGGTCACTCCAGAGCCAGCCAATTGTCGACGTCAGCAATGCTAGAGGCCGAAGAGACTGGCAAGGCGGGATACGTCATGCCCAGTGGTCGGGTGCGCAGCAGCTCTGGAGCTAGCCTTGGCGCCATGATGGCTCACGCTCGACATCGCAGCAGCTCCGCAGTCGACAGCAGCGACTTGCATTCGGCTGGTCGTCGTCACGTCGACGCCGGAAGCTCCTATACTCCAGGCACGCCTGGCGGGCAGAGCACCTTCTCATTCATCGCCTCGCCCACTGTCGGTCGTCCAGCGGTTCCTTCGCACATGGGGCCGCATGATCCTTACTACCGACCTCCTCGCCGAAGAACGGATACATTGAGCGAAGCTTACACTGACACACCGACGAATGTATTGGGAATCGATCCAAAGCCGCCGTCACAAACAGTCAACCTCGTAGTTGAGCCGGCCGAGACAGGTGAAGAGGCATCTAGAGGTGCAACGCCGGCGCCCACGGGGACCATGAACCTTCCGTCCAATCGACCAGACTATGCTACGCGAGAAGTGGACTTCTACTACGGCGTTCGCGGTCCGGCTCTGAACTCGATCAACCCGGGACGAAGGCTTGGTACAGGGCCCGCCGATCCGACCGGCCCTGTGGCGACGGCAACGGGATGGTTCAGGAACATTTTCAGCAGCAAGACCAAGGAGAAGAGCAAGGGATTTGAAGTCGTCCGCAGCTCGAGGATGCCGCCGAACATGATGCGGAATGGTGGTTTTGGCGACGAAACACCACCCGAGGGGATACCAGTGGCCATGGGCGTTCTGAGAAACGGTCCAATTGATTCAGATGACGACGAATCAGCGGCTGTAACACCCTCTAAGCGCGGCACGCAAAACCCCCCTACAGAAGATGGCAAGCCTCTCGTAACTGTTGTGGACGACACGTTGAGCCCTGTCGACAAGAGGCGCCGAGGTGAATCAAGTATTGCCCGCCCCAACAAGGAAAATGGTGAAAACTTATTCGAGGACGACGGTGGCCTGCCGGAGATACCTAGGAAGAGCTCTAAGAGGCATTCTGCACTGGCGGACAGGACACACATGTCTTCCGTCAGCCTAGGTGATGGCAAGTCCGACCAAAGCTCGGGCAAGGCGACGTCTAGCAAAGCTGAATATCGACTCAGTTTGTCCGGGTTGCCATTTGAGCGAAGAGGATCCCAGAAGCGGTTGTCTTCCAAGTCCTCGTTGGATTTCCCCGGCGAGTTCGCCTCCTTGAGCGATCGACCAGCCAGTTTTGGTACGGTGCCCCATCATGAGATCAGCAGAATCGATCCTCAGCATCCTGCCGTTGACCTGCTAGGCACCTCAGCTGAGCTGGTGGATGAACGACCGTCCAGGAAGGATTCATAATGTCAACGAGAAAGACTTGGCATTCCTCTTCACCCGTTTCCTTCCATTGACTTAATGAATGATGATTTGACAACCAGACAAAGGGCTTCCTCCCAAGGACATAATAACCTGTATAGATTCTTTTTCCACAGATGGACACATGCGATAGGAATCGTATAGGGAGCTCCAAGGGCGCAATGTGTGGTGCGGGAGACGTTGACTCTCATGACATTTACTTTGCGTTCGGTTATCCGGGCTTCCATATCTTTCTTTTTTTGAAGCGTTTTCACAAGCCATTCCGTGGATTTACAACCAACAGTGTTTGAAGTTTCTCTTTACATCAAACTGGGGAAGTAAGGACGGTGTTTTCTTTATTGCGCTGGGGATAGTTCTTTACCAAATTCTCCTTTTAATGTGGACAGTCGACATGTCGCGCCGGAATGCTGTGTCGAGCGAAAGGAACAGGAGGTCATGGGGTTAGGAAGCGCATTGAAATAGTCCGAGCCATATGGGGAAAAGCATGTTGAGCGAGGCACATTTGTACATATATAACGATTTGACTTTGCATTTCTCCCTAAGTCGTGCTATTCATACAGCTCACATATTACTATTCGCACAGCTTATACCTATCATCTTATCTTTAATAGCAGTCACGTAGTTTAACTAGCCACAGAGCTACACAACCAGCAAGCAGTAAAAGCTATGGGCAGCCAGCAAAGGCCACGGGTAGCGAGCAAAAACCACAAGCAGCTACCAGAGGCCACGGGCAACTACCAAAGACTGTAGGTAACTACCAAAAGCTACAGGTCGCTACCTTAATAATATAAGATGAGATAACGTGGGCTATACGAATAGCAATACGTGAGCTGTGCGAATAGCACGAATCTTCTCCATACTGGGGTCTCATGTAGTTTTCAAAATTTCAGCACTCTATCGCGGCGGCATCTATGCTAAATTCGTGAAGTTACAAGAGCGACCTGGTTTACATGGTAGAACGTACAGTCCTCAGGTGAAATATCCGGAATGTCATATCGCATAGCACATGAGACATATACGCTGCTGTCCGGCGCGATCCAGCTGGTCATGACTTATTTCACACCTATGAACCCGATCCCTGACCTGGCTCTCCCGACGGCCCTCCGCAAGGCCTGGTCCTCGACATCGGTCCACTGCACGCTCAAGTCGTCCCACTTCTTGCCGGGTGTGTTGTACTCCTTGCGCCATTGGGCATGCATCTTTTGCAACCTCGACATGGGTCGTGGGTCGCCTGAGCCGCTGTACACGATGATGGCCGTGCAGGCGGGCAGGGCAGCGTATATACGGCTCAAGCGGGCCGTCAGGTTGGAGAGGACGGTTTCGAGGGAAGCCTCGTCGTCGGCGGACGCGACCACGTTACGATTCCACCAGCCCTGCAAGACTTCGAGCTCGCGCATCCGTGCCCAGGTGAAGTCGACGCCACCGCCTCGGATCTCCTTCCCGTCGGTGTCGCCTTGAACGGCGCGTAGAATGCCCTCTTCTATCTCTTGATCGGAACGGCATCCAATACGATGCGTCGCGCCGGCGCCGTAGCCGCGTGTCGCATCGCCCCAGTCGACCGCGGCGCTGGTCTTGCCGACTTCCACGCCGCCAAGGGCTGCGTCGCCTCCTTGAGCCTTGTATGCGGTGCCGGCGCGAGCGAGGCGGCGGAAGAGATTCTCCCCTTGTGCTTCCGAGGTGCCCCATAATCGACCCCTTTCGCACTTCTGCTTGACGAGGTCGAGACAGGTCCGGGCGTCTTCGATGCTGTTGTGGCCTTCGCCACCGCCGCGTTGGATCTCACGCGAGAGGTACTTCTGCGCCAGGTATTTGAGGGACGACTTGAGGGGGGGTCCTCGAGGATGAGGGTAGAGCATGGAAGTGTCGACGATGAAGGGGTGGGCCAGTTGCAGCGCTTTGGTGTCTGATTCGAGTGAGTGGCCGACGAGGATGGTGCGCGGATGCAGTAGCTCCAGGAGACGATTTTGAATATCGCGCAGTGTGGTGGTGACGGGAGCCAGCATCTCCTCCGTGATGCCGGAGAAGCGAGTGACGTAGTCGGTGATGGGCTTATCCGGCTTGACGAGCTCGTCGAGAAGCACGGTTCCGTCCCAGTCGACGATGCTGATGCGTGTGAGAGCGAACTCTTTCTCGCCCGTCATGCACATTTCGCAATCGAGGGCGAGAGTGTCTCGTCCAGCGGTGATACTGCCTTGCTGGATGTCCGCCTCGGGCACGTCACCCTCGTCCAACGTGCGTACGCGTGTCACCACCCATCCCTCAGGAGCGGTGAAGTTGTCGCGTTGCGGTCCGTCTGGCAGAAGAGCAGGATGGATCAGGTAGCCGTTGTCGGCGAGCTCGTCGACGGAAGCGAGGAGGGCGGTGATGGGGGTGCGCTCGTTGCGCCACCCTTGTGGTTCTGCCGCGGGTTTCACACCCCCGGGCTTGGACGTCTTCTCTTTGGGCGCTTGGGCTATGAGGAAGGCGGCCATCGGGGAGTGCATCTTGCCGTGTTTGTCGTCGCCAGGCGTTTTGATGGGCCACAGGTGAGGGAACATGTCGGCAAACGGTTGCAGCACGTCTGGCAGCAGTTCCTTTTTTAGAGAGCGAGGGTAGTAGTCGTCCGGTGAGGTCAACATCTGTGCCTGGTTGTCTCCCTCGCCCGAATCCTCATCATCATTGCCGTTGTAGGTGGAAAAATCAACGTCGCGTTTAAACATGGCCTCTTCCAGTCCAGGCACCATGATGGCCACTATTTTGCGGAACTGCGGCCTGTGCGAGACGGAGATCCATTGCGGTCCCGGACCATCGGCGAAGATGTATGTGACCAGGTCGCGCAGCTGGTTCAAGTTGACGCGAGAGTGTAGACGCGCGGCCGGGGAGAAGACCAAGGCTGGGTAGTTTTTGCCAGGCTGCGGCACCTTCTTGGTCTTCTTGGCCTTCTTGGTAGGTCTTGTGACGAGCTTCCATTCGCCGCCGTCGTCGTTGTATCCATCTGCTTCTTCGTCGTGGGGACTTGTTCGTTTCAAACTACCGTCCTCGCTAGGCCGTCGAGACGACATGATAGGGTTTGCGGCTGCGCTCGAGATGCCATTTTTGTCGGATGGCGCTGTTTCCGAAGACGGTGATGTCGGTGCTGCCGTCGCCGTCGCCGTCGCTGTGGAATCATGATTCATGACGGTCGAATGGCCAAAGAGGCCGCGGGCAAACTGCTTTGCACGCTCGAATTGTTTCTGCATCCTTTGGGTGGTTGTGAAGGTATTTTCTTGGGAGTCGTGCTATTCGCACAGTTCACGTGTTGCTATTCGCACAGCCCACGTCATCTTATCTTTTATCATTAAGGTAACTAACTTTTGCTAGTTGCCTATGGTCTTTGGTAGCTACCCGTGGCCTTTAGTAGCTGCTCGTAGCTTTTAGTAGCTGCCCGTAGCCTTTACTCGCTACCTATAGCCTTTGCTGGCTGCCCGTGGCCTTTGCTGGCTACCCGTGGCCTTTGCTGCTTGCTGGCTGTGTAGCTCTATGGCTAGTTGAACTGCTGATAAGACAAGATTATATAAGCTGTGCGAATAACGTTGCCGGCCGCTCGTGGAAAATTGCATTGAAGACGCTTGCTGCGAAGTATTCGTGCGCCACTTTACTACGAAAAGTGACATGCATGCAAGCCATCTAGTGTCCGCAGCTGTCAAGTACCGGATCCACGCTTGGACCTGTCACTAATGCCTTTCCTCCCCTGGAGATTCGGTTCACTTCATCGTGACATCTCCTTGGTGATAGCCTCATCTTCATTTCACTTCTCCCAGCATGCGCAAGTCCAGAGAATCGACGGAAAGCTCAAGAGGCTATGTGTCGCTTTGCATCAGCGTGAACTATCGGTCGAGTTCTCAATCACCAACCCTATCAAAGTCCCGGCTGAGCACATCTCTTCCCAGCTGCGCAAGCTTTCCAACCTGCTCAACCACGGCATACACAAAGAATTCTTTGCACTTCTCGTTCTCCCTATCCTCTTGCCACGCTTTAATAATATGAGCCTCCTTTTCCCTGCCGGGCAGCCTCTCAATGTCGTCCAACATGTCTCTCGCTGACGAGGAGAGCTCCCACCTCTCTACGTTGCCCGCAGGGGCCGCCTGAAGAACCAACATGAGTAGCATCTGGCAAAGTGAAACTTGATCCATTTCCCCAAGTATGGCTGCGGCGCGCCCAAACAAGTCATGGTTTTTGGACTTGACGACAGTGAGTGATGTGCTTTGCGCGGCGCCCGTCTCCGCTGTCATGGCGAGGAGTTTGGCCATCATGAAGAGTGTTTTGATCCGTTGTGGATGGAAGGGAGCCGAGTAGCGGAAAGGATCGCAGTATGTCGCTATGAAGCTTGCTATTGAAAGGGCAGAGGCGAAATCCTCCTGCTCGGCGTAGCAGATGGCCATCTCGGAAAGGATTTGAGGCAGAGGCGAGACGGCCCAAAGTTGTCTGCGTATCAGGTCCTTTGATTGCCTATATTGGCGACCCAATGTGGACCAGCGTTCTGAGAGGGCGCCAGATGTCTCCATCGGCTCTTTTGTTTCTTCTCTCGCCGTAGTCTCGGCACGCACGTCGCCAAGGGCGGCATGATGCCGCAATGAATTCATGTCACGGACGACGCTGAAGCGATCCAAAGAGGTATCGCGGGCGTACAGGTCCCATACCCGATACACACTTTGGTCATCGGCGCAGCGTCCGCAGTGACACTCAAAGCAATACTGTGACAGGTCCTCTTTGCGCCGAGCAAGGGGCATCGTATAATCTGTCCAGCAACCCACCCGTCATTAGCTTGGAGCGGTTTCGAAATATGTGGCTGGAAAAGGCCGTAGCTCACTGACCTGTATACGATATTTGAATCTCTTCACCTGTCTGAATCGGCTTCTCTGCCCTGAGGACAGCCTTGCGTCCCACGAACTGAACCATGGCGTTTGGAATGCAGGAATGATTGGCCATGGCCAACGTTGACTCGAGAAATATGCCTACTTGGCCAAGATCGATGTCGTACCTGTGAAAAGCATTCATCTGAATCTTCAACCGCCTCCTTGATCAGCCTGGCGCATCCATGAATGCCTTTCAAGGTGTCATATTCATATATCTACCTTGCATAGCAACTCGATGGCGTTTCTGACCGTAGCCTCTCCCATCTTGCCCGTAAATGAGCATGCCGCCATGGCCATCATCTCGACGTCTGCCCATTTTTGTCTCATGTCCCTCACCCGAGGCACATGGCCCTCGAGACACTGAACAGCCTCAGCCACCTCGCTCCCCAGCAAGACCTGTATCAGCGCTCTCACAGGTGTAGGCAGATCTGCACCTTTTCTGCCCCCGAGCTTTCGTGACCGCAAGACCCTGCACTCGCGCGCATGAGTGCTCGTCCAGGCGGCTTGCTGGCATGTTGCGCCGCAATAGTACGCAGCGTGGCAGCGCGAGCAGGCGCGAGGGTTTCCAGGGCGGAAGCAGAAGCTGCAGACTTGGGCGAGATGTGAGAGAGACGGGAGGAGAAGGCTGGGTTTGGTGAAAACGTGAAGGACCTGGCCAGGTCTGAAGGCGCTGGTGGCATAGAGGGCGCGGCCATGGGAGCCATGTGGACGGACCTCGATGGCGGACGGCATTGCCTCTGATGCGTGGCGAGAAAGACTAAAAGCTGTCGCCTCAGGAGAAAATTCGTAAGAACAGGAGAGAAAAGGATTGGCGTCAGGGCTGGCGCGGTACCGCGCAAGACCACATGAATAGGCAGCGGCTGAGAAATTTGACAAGTGGGTGAGAGTGGTTGGAGAAGCGGCAGTCGTGGACCATGCCTTGTCGCACCTTTTCATTTCCAACCACAGCACGATGGGGCTCCCGACCTTCGACAAGCATTATCTAACATTTTGATACATGGTCTCATGACAAATGCCAAGATTCAGTCCTCTTGTCGCTGAAAGCAAGTGAGAAACGCGATGGCCAAACCAAAAGCTTCTATGTCGTGCTCGATATATCCATGGCCATCACCGACCTCGTAGTTTATACACATATTACAGTTCGGCGTGTTTTCCTGATCCCGCGCCCGTCTTCCTTGCTTGCACTAACCTATCATTCAACTCCCTCGTCCAGTGGCCCTCGGAACCCTTGCTCGCTTTCATGAGCCTCGCGACCTGGTAATCCCAGCATCCCTCCGCCGCTCTCGATGATTCCGTTTGACACGCCTCATCATCCAGTCTTGCCACCGTGGGCCAGGCCCCCAGTTCTGCGCCCATATCGGGGTCCAGGAAGTTGTCTAGCACCAACTGGCCAGCCTTGCGCTGGGCACCCTCCCAATCTTTCCCCTCGGGGAGCAAGACCTTGAGGAGGGTAGCCATGCCGCCGTGCTCGAGAAAGTCATGACGAATTGTTTCATCTTTGATGAGGCCGTTGATTGCTGCGATCTTGGCTTTGACTCGCGACGCCTCCATCAGATCCTTAACTCCACCCTCGGAGGGCACGTAGCTCGAGTACAAAACTTGGCGCAGAGACATATCGATATCGGTATGAGGGCAGCGAGAGTCCATTAGCTTTGGCCAGGAATTGACAACCTCTTTCAGAGCGGTCGGGTTGTTCTGCAAAGCGGCTGATAAGATGGCCGCAGATTGCTGGTCCCGCGGCGGAGACTGGCTCGATGCAGCTTGGCTCGGGGCTGTCATCAAGCAAAGGAGAGCCTTAACCACTTCCGTGTCTTCTGCGATTTTCAGGCCGTAGTACACATCGTGAGACAGATCCTCCAACCCTCCGAGGGCATCGTCAAATCTCTCATCATCCTTGATATGTCCAGCCTTGAGCATCTGTAAAGCCTCGTGAAATGACCCGGGCTCCTGCTCTGGCCCTTTGACTTGGCCGACCGCCTCATACTTGGGTGCGCCCTTGGGTATCCGGGGCGCATCGGCCTGCTCCTGCTCTTGGTCGACGACAATGACACCCCGGTCCACAGGAAGACCTTCAAGGCCCTCCGCGGCCTGTCCTGGAACATTGATCTTGGCCTCCTTCTTTCCGGTCTGCATGTTTAAGCGAACATGGAGTCCGTTGGGGATCTCCTGATCATCATGCACGGTTTGGAATTCGTCCGTGGGCTGGAAGATGCGTGGATAACACTCGTCTTGATGTGATGTGTGACAGATGAGACCTGGTGGCGATCCTGTTGATTGTTCGCGTTGTGATTTCTGCGCGAGAGTAGGTATTACGGCTAACGTGAAGAGCAGAAGACCGATCATCATGGCCAACATGTTTGACGGGGGCATCTGTCTCGGTCGCCTCCGTTGCATGCTGCCGGTCAAATTTTAAATGTGAGAAGAATGAATAGAGCGTAGTAGACCGGGTCCGTCTCAATGCACGAGTTCGTAACAAGATTGACGCTGGTCTGCAAAGTCATACGTAGAGCGATGTCTCGGATGCCACGTGTAGTCTAGTCGCTCGCTCTTGACGAACACCCAAATTTCCACAACGCTTTTGCAGGCTTCCACAACGTTTTCTTCCTAATCGGGAAGAAGCCCTGCGGTACCTCGAATCAACCAGCAGCACACCAAGCAGCCCGCCAAGCAACACACTGAGCCCCGTACCCAGCCGTGCATTGAGTAGACCTAGCCTGCGCGCAAGCCGCACACACAGAGGTAGGCGCTCGCGCAACAGGCTGCCTCTGTGTGTGTGCGGCTTGCGTGCACCTGCTGCCGGCCACTGTGTGTGCGGCTGGGCACGGGCTTCAGTGTGTTGCTTGGTGTGTTGCTTGCTGTATTACATACCTACTGCTGGTTGGTTCGGAGTTCTGCTGGGCTTCTGCCTGATTTGGAAGAAATCGCCCTGCATGTTTGGGTGTTCACTGGACCTGCAGCAGCTAAATTGTGGAGCCCGTGTAATACCACATGACTCACTCACTGGACGAGAGTTCGACTAGACAGGCGCTCGAAGTGCGCGATCGTGTGTCTCTGCTTTTAGAGTTCAACTCACACATGTAAGGTACGTAAGGTATGTGTGGTCCATGCCGTCAACGGACGTCATAGGCATATTCTCGGCACGATCTAGCGGGTCAACAGTCATGATTCTCGGGCACCTCAGTTGACGCTTCGACCGCCGACATCTTTAATTATTTTCTTCTCCCCCTCGACCAAACACCCTAACATCAGTAACACTTGACCACTCGAACCATCTTTATTTTCTTCCTCTTTTCAATATTTTCATCCTTGGCCGTCAGGCTCTTTGCAGACTTCGCATCTATCCACTAGAACATCGCCATCGCTACATCTGAAGCATTGGTCGCATTCCTAGCGTCATGAACCCTTCAAGCTTCGATCGCTTTGTCGAGCTACCGTATGAGCTCAGATATCAAATTTGGGAGCTCGCGCTTCAACCATCTTGCTACGATGGTGCTTTGAACCATTTCATCCTTGGCAGCAACTTGGATCCGGGAAGTAGCGAGTTGAAGTCCACCGAGATCCTAGATCCAGCCAATGCTTATCCTGACACCGGTTGTTTTCAATCTTCCTTCGCTGTGGGTGGCCATCCTTCAACCAGACTAGGCAAGGAATCGGCCTTTTTCTGGGACGCCGGCCTTTGGACAGCGTGCAAGGAGTCACGAGCGGTAATTTCGAAGCTTTGGAAAAAATACGAGCAGAACGGCAAGCGTATCGATGGAATAAATTCCCGTCCGGCATCGGTAGAAATGTGTCAACACGGCCAACCATGGGACCTCTTTTTTCAACCACG
>JADHZA010000155.1:0-46601 GCA_018831705.1 Torrubiellomyces zombiae
ATATATAGTTTAACCTTATTATAGAGGAAGTATAAGTATATTACTAAACTTAATAGTAGTATTAAAGTTAAAGTAAAAAATAAGTAAGTCTATACTACTTAGATACTATTATATTACTATTAATTTTTAATAGATATAATCCTTATATTTATTATTTCTATTTATTAACTAACTAGCTTTTTAAACTTAAAAAAAATAATATAAAACCTCCCTATTATTAAGAATTAAAAAGTAAGTTTTAAGTAATATAGCTACTACTAGGTAAAAAGTTTACTAGCTAACCTTTTTAGAATTAAATAGCTTTAAATATTAGTATTATTAAGCTTTTAATAAGCTTTATAATAAAGTAAGTCTTTTTTCTTTTTAGATTCCTATTACTTATAAAATAGTTACTAATACGCTACGTACTCTTAGGTTACTTATTACTAAAAGAAAATTTTTAGGACCTTCTAGGAGCTTAGTATTAAGTTAGCTAGTACTAATAAGTATAAGTATATTAATAGTACTATAAGTAGTAGCTTATTTATTACTAATTTATAACTAACTTTTTATAGTATCTTATTTATTATAAAGCCTTTAAATTATTAGTAGCTAGTACTAATTATAAAAAAACTACTAGATGCGCTTTAATTAGCACTATTACTTAAGAAGTATAAGCTTATACTAATAAAGCTATATTCTTATATACTATATATTTTTACTAGCTTTAATTATTATAGGATATTACTAATAGTCTTTATTTAACTCTTAAGAAGTTTTTTATAAGTTTATACCTAGCTAGTTTATTTCTACCTTATTACTAACTTTTTATAGCTTAAAGGCTATATTACTTTTAAATAGGTTTATAATAATAATTTTCTTAATAAGCTAATTATATTTATAGATAAAGTATTCTTAAATAAAGAAAGGGATAATAATAATAAGGAAAAAGAGTAATAGCTATAATATTATAGAGAATTAGCTAGGTCTTAATTATTATTTTACTTTATTCTTTACTAAGATAATTCTTTTACCTAGGTAAGTAAGTATTAAAAAAAAAATAAAATTTACTTAAGTAAGTAGGCTACTAATTTTCTACTACTTTACTATATAGATTTATTATATTTACTTTTAAAACCTTATTTATAAAGTCTTTTTCCTATATAGTAAAAGCTTTACTATAATTATAGCTTTTTAGTAGACTAAGTCCCTATAGCTAGTACTAGGGTATATTTTAAGTCCTTAGTTACTCTACTATACTATTTTATTATATTCTCTTATATAGTTTTTATCTATAAAGTCTTTCTACTATATCTAAGAGTTTTTACTATTATTATAGCTTTTCTAGTAGACTAGGTACTTATAATAGGTACTATCCCCCTTATAAGTAATAATTTTTTTAATTTTATATAGGTTATTTATTTTAAAGATACTTTATAGTAATATAGTCTTAGCTAGTAAGTCTTTTTTAAATAGCTTTAAGCTTAAAATTAAAAATATATTATATACCTTAAAGTTTACTAATATCTAGAGTTAGTAGGCTAGACTATAGTCTTTAACCTATTTTATTACCTTAAAAAAGCCTATATATTTTTTTACTAACTTATAGCTAGGTTTTTTAAGTTTTAAGTTCTTAGTAGATAATAAAACCTAGTCTTTAATATTAAAGTTTTTCTTTAATTTTTACTTATTATAGTAGTATACTATTTATACCCTAGTATATATAAGTAATAGCTTAGCTATATTCTATTTATTTTATAGCTTTAAATAGTAGTTTTAAGCTTAGTTATTAATAACTTATAGTAGCGTTATTATATAATATAGTCCCCTAGGTATAAAGCCTTATAAGTATTTAGTAAGTAATTTACTAAAGGTACTATACTAACTTATATTATAAGTATACTAGGCTAGTAGTAGGTAATTTACCTAGTTATCTTATTCCGCTATATAGTAGGCTTATAGGTAGTATTTTAGGGATTAATTCTACTTTTTAGTTTAGCTATTTATTTAAAAGTAAAATACTATACTAAGTTACTACTTATATGCTAAGAAGTAATAGAATATAGACTAAAATTTACTTATAAATAGGCTACCTTTATTAGTAATAATACTTTTAGGGATACTATAGTCCTAGAATATTTTCTTAATAAAAATATCTACTAGACTATTATTACTTATATGCTCTAATATAGCTTTATATAAGGTATACTTTAAAAATTAGTCTACTATAATAAGTATTACGCTTAGCTGCCTACTATTAGGGCCTATTACTAGTAATAAGCCTATAATAAAATTTATTAATAACTCTTAGAATAGCTTTTTTAGTACTAGTAGCGTAGCTAACTTATTATAGGGTAAATAAAGTCTTAGTTTATTTTTCTAGTAATTTATATATATTAAGATATAAGACTTTATATTTTTTCTTATTCTAGGCTAATAATATTACGTCTATATACGTTAGAGTATTTTACTTATACCTTAGTACTTAGTAATAATATTATTATAAACTAGTATAAAGAGTTTTATTCTTATACTTTTAAGTATATAAGTATAGTTTTTATAAGTTATAAGGCTATTTTATAGTTTCTAGCTATTTAAATAGTATTACTTTATTATATTATAATACTTCTACTCGTCTACTATATTTTTATTACCTAGCTAGCTTAGTTAGTCCCTAGAAAAAGTATTTTTTTTCTAGGCTTTTAATAAGGTTTTTAATAGTATTATAGTATTTTAAGCTATAATTATTTACTTATACTATAGTAGCTTTTTTATAATACTATTTTTATAATACTTTAGCTTATAAATTACTAATAGTTTTATAGTTATAATTTTTTATAACTATTTTATCTTTTATATCTTATTTTAGTATAGACTTTTAGTATAAGTATTAACTCCTACTATATCCTTAGCTAATTTTATACTTACTAGCCTATATATAGCTATAAATTTCTTAATAAAGTCTAGTAAGCCTATAGTTTTTACTACCTAGACTTCTTTTTTATTAAAATAGTTAAGTCTTCTAGATAGGCTATCTATAAGGTTTTTTTTCCCTAGCTTATAGTAAATTATAAAATTAAATAAGTATAACTTATTTAATACTAAGACTTAGTAGGTACTTAGTTTTAGCTTTAATATAAGCTATTTATAGTTTAAGTAATTAGTAATAATTTTAATTATATAGTTATTATAAAATAAGTAGTATTACTACTAGTAGAATACTTTTATAATTACTAAAAGCTTTATATCTAGTATTACGTAGTAAACCTCTATAAGTATTAACTTCTTTAAAAAGTATACTACTAGGTACTAGTAACCTAGCTATAATATTATTAAGACTATATTAATTATATAATTTAATATATTTATTTTAATTTTTAAGGGGGCTTTTAAGTTAAAGTAGGCTAATAAGGGGGCCTTTTAAAATACTTTTTTAAGTTATTTAAAAGTAGCTACCTTACTATAGCCTAGTATAAGGTTTCTTTTTATACTTTTTTTTAATAGCTTAATTAATAGGACTATAATCTTACTATAGTTTTTAATAAATCTCCTATAAAACCTTATAAATTTAAAAAAGTAAAGGATTTTTATAATACTACTAGGTAATAGCTATATTTTAATAGCCTTAATATACTTAGGCTTTATTAATATTTTATTATAATTAACTATAAACCTAAAGAATTATACCTCTATAGTATAGAATTTATATTTTTCTAGGTTAGTATATAACTTTATTTTCTATAGCTTTTTAAGTATTTTATATACTTACTATTTATAGTTAGTTATATTACTACTATATATTAGAATATTATCTAGATATATAATATAATAGTTATTTACTATATCCCTTAGTACCTTATTAATATACTCTTAGAAAGTAGCTAGTATATTAACTAGCCTAAATAGTATTATATTATATTTAAAATAGCTATACCTATACTTAAAAGTTATTTTTTATTTATTATTTTTATAAATATATAGCTAGTAGTATATATTTTTTAAGTCTAGCTTTATATAGACTTTAGTACTAGTTAAGTAGTCTAGGATTTTTAATATTAGTAGTAGTAGGGCTTTATTTTTCTAAGTAACTTTATTAAGGCTATAATAATTAATATATAGTTATAATTTTCCCTTTTTTTTTAGTATAAAGAAGATAGGGGCCTTTACTAAGCTTATAGAATAAGAGATCTAGCCTCTTATTAATACTATATTAAGGTATTTATAAAGTATTTATAGTTTTTTTATAATTAACTTATAAATTAGGCCTTATAGTAACTTCTATTACTTTTTTAGCTTTATAATATAGTTATAGTCTCCTAGGGGTACTAGTTTTATAGCCTTAGTAAATAAGAATACGTTTATAAACTTTTAATAAGCCTTTAAGAGAGCTTTTAGTTAAGTCTTATTTTTTTTATTACCTCTTTATATACTAAGTTAAGTATTAGGGTTATTTAAGCCTAGTCTATAGTAGGCTTTTAAAGGTTTATTAACTAGGCCTTTAACTAGTATTATAGCTACTTTACTACTTTTAACTTTATAGTAAATACTTTTTAAAAATAAGATAAATACTAAGTTATTTTATATTAATAGGTATACTTAAATCTAGTCTTTCTAACTTAAGACTTATAGTTTATAGTCTTAGAACTAAGGTATTTTTAAAACTATATCTTTATTAACTTTTATAACCTAGAAATTAATATACTACTTTTTTACCTTTTTTCTTAAATTAGTTATCTAGACTTATATAGTAAATACCCCCTTTAGTATTACTTAGGCCTTTATAGTATTAAGGGTAACTATAGTAGGCTTAACTTTTTACTAGTTTACTTTTTTTAAAAGCTTTAAGTTAATTATACTAATACTTATTTTAATATTTACTAGTATACTAGTAATTCTTAACTACTTTATTTTAAGCTAGACTACTATACTTACTTATATTCTTTTATCTTTATTTCCCTAGGTTATAAGGGCTAATTCTTATAGCTTTATACTACTAATAAGGGTTTAATTAGTTTTTAATATTATAACTATTTTACTATAATACTAGCTAGTAAAGTAATAAGAACTTTTATATACCTTATAGTTAGGTTTTAAGTATTTAAAAAATTTATAGCTTTTTACTTAGTATTTATAGTATATATAAGTAGCTACTATATTATTATACCCTTAAAAGTAGTCTTTTTTACTTTATTAGTTTATAAATTATTATTTAATATTTTCCTAGTAATTATTTTAATATTTAGTATTTTATTAGTAAGATTTTCTTTTTTTTTTTTACTTTTTTAAGGCTTCTAGGTAGTAACCTAATAAGAGGATCTTTATTTATACTTTTAGCTAGTTTTACCTTATAAAGTTAATATATATTTTAAATAGTAAACTATTAATAAAGAATTTAATTTTTATTTTTTCTAGGATATCCCCTAGTATTTTTTCTAAGACTTACTCCTATATATTAAAATATAATTTAAATATTTAGTTATTATATTATTATATATTAAGTACTTACTAGGTTATTTTAATAGTATAAGTTTCCTTATCCTAGATATTATTTTCTAGCTAGTATAGGAAAACTTTCTAAGTATTATTCTCTTAGTATTTACTAGTTATAGTATATATAAGTTAATATTATTATATATTACCTATAAAATAATAACTAGTATAAACTATTTTTATTTTATTAATATAAGTAAAACTAGGGTTTATTATAAATATTATTTTTATCTAGCTAAGGAAAACTTTTAAATTATACTAAGATTTTTTATTAAACCTAGGCTAGGGTAGTTATATTTATATTAAATTTCTAAGAGGATATTTAACTATAGCTTTATAGTAAGCTTTTTAAGGAGTAAAGGGTTTTTTATTAGTAGATAATTCTTTATTATTAATACTATTAATAAATTTAATTAGTTCTTTTTCTAGTTTTTTTACTTTCTTATACTTATAAAATAGGCTTTTTTACTTTATAGCTATTTTAATATAATATTTTAATATCTTTATTTTAAAATTAATATTATTAAAGTACTAGTTTTTAAAATTTCTAAGTTTATTAAAAGCTTACTTTAAAGTATCTTTAAAAAAAATTTTATTTTAAAAATATATATAAATTAAAGTAAATTTATTTTTACTAATAAGTAATAGTATATTAAGGTAGTAATTATTTATTATTTAATTTAATAGTTTACCTCCTAGTAAGTAAGAAGAAGGATTAATATATTAGGGTAACTCTAGGTAAAGTAAGGGAAGTGAATAAGGGACTTAAGGGTACTATAATTTAGAATATATATTAATCTTTAAGGCCTCCCCTCTACGTAGTAGAGACCTTATAGTTCTTATATAGTCTATTAGTTTTAATATAAGCCGATATCGTAACCTAATCTTTTAGCGGCCCTGGCTGCCACTGGGGTCAGGGCTCTATTGGTGAATTGCCCCCTGACACCTCGACAGCATGCATCCCCCGTAGCAAGATCACCGAGTCGTCGGACCCAGAATGGACACGAGAGCTGACTCCAGGCATGGAATTCCATGACTGAGTATAGAGTAGCATTGAAGTAGAGATTGTGCTACATGTAGCGGGCCGTTTTCTACCATATTGCGACCTCAATCTTGCTCTGGGCTTAGTATACTGCAAATCATGTAAGGTAGTATACTTGAAATGACCAGATCATGTAATACTCCGTCTGCATATCTGGCGTCGCTTTCTGGATCTGGCGATGGCTTGCTCTTTGATTCTTTGTAGACTGGAATCATCGTTGTATAGGGGCTTAGATGTACGCATTTCATGAAATAGTTCCACAGAGAGCCCGTGAGCCAGAAAGAGCCCGTGAGCCAGAGTGAGCCCGTGAACCAGAGAGAGAGCCCGTGAGCCAGAGTGAGCCCGTGGGCCAGAGAGAGAGCCCGTGAGCCAGAGAGAGAGCCCGTGAGCCAGAGTGAGAGCCCATGAGCCCGGGAGAGGCAATCAACGGGTATAAAAGCGAACGTCATTCTTGTGATTCAGGATTGTGTGGTAACCGACTTTCAAGCTCTCAATAATCATTGTACGCTTTTCATCGAATAAAATGGCAGTCCTCGAACATACCGAACTTGTGGCCTCGTGGAGGTGCTCATGCGGGTATAACAACATGACGGAGGCTAAGAAATGCGCAGGCAAAGTTAAAGACGGCAATGGGGAGCTCAAAACCTGCGGAAAGGCAAAGAACGTGGCTTAACGCCTCATTGACTGGCACCAAGTAAGTGGAACACTGTTGTTTCCCATCGCTGCGGCTGCTAATGCCCTCAAGAATTTGACTTCACACAAAAGAAGTCCACCATATTCGATCTCGAGAACATTGAAGGGGAGCGGGGCACAAGCGCTGGATAACTTCCATTCATTTGAAACTTTTCTCTTGTGAGGCACAGTGCAACAACTGTTGATGTTGACTGGAGCCACTTCTCGTTGGGGAGGAAATAACTTCACCACTTGAGGCAACCACAGTATGGTCCGAGGGCAGTGACGAATCCTTTCGTGTAGCAATACATGGACATGAATTCACTCTTTCTGCAATGTAAGATAAGGTCAATCATTACTGATACGAAATGTATTTTGCCCCCAAAGAAATATTTCTTGATGCAATCGTTGTGAGTTGCAAAGAAAGAACATGAAGTAAGCTCACAGAAAAGAGTAGTCTTGGCTGGGATCGTGTTCGCCGTCCGACCAATGGAACTCTCGACAGAGATCGAGCATTTCTAGTTGCAATGATTGCATTCGATTTCCAAACGGCCCGTACTATCTGGAACTGGCCTCGAATGATTTAATGTTGTTTCGAAGGATGAGTCAACGAGAAAGTGGAAAAATTACATACAGAGAGTTTGCAAAAGTCAGCACCCAAGGAGGAAGAGAGCGAGGCCGGTCGTCGCCAATACAACTTGGATGGGAGTGTCTGAAGATGTTCCGTTCACCACGTCTAAAACCTGATCCTCGATGAAGCATCAACAGCAAGCCAACCCTATGAGACAGGGCTTCTTGCTCAGACACAAATCAGCTTCAGAAACGGGGGAGCCTCAATTTGGTAATAGTGGTGGTGTCCAGTTGCGCATCGTGACATGGACGTGCAAAGAACATCAGAACCACCCGTCGGTTCGGCTCTATGTACGTACGCACGTTGGGAAGTCAAAGATGGGTCGGTCTTGAATCTCTATATATTCTCGTGTACATCGAGAGGGAAGCTAGGCAGGCTCTCCTCTCTAATAGGTAAAGATCATGCGTGAAGTTATTCATACTTACAAGTAAACATACTTGCAAGTAACGAAATGAAGATCAGGGGTCGAAATGAGCAGTCGAGATCGAGGCTCGCGATTGGGACAAATGCCAGGTCGCATGAAGGTGAAGATTATCGTGCGAGATGATGATCATCGTTCGATAAGCGATTCGTGCGAAAAGAAGCCAACAACGGCTCCAACACCATCCGGATCGCACACCTTGTTTTTCGAGTACATCGACTTCCTCGACATTGTGGGTGCCCAGTCCCTGATGATTGAGGAAACATTGGAACCTAGAGGCTCGCTCTAGTCTATACATGTATATCTAGTTCAGCTCATTTACTGTCTAGCTCCTCCTGTTCGATTGACGTCAAGATACGCAGGTAAGTAACCCATGAGAGTGAGTGAAAACGGGACCTTAATTGTGATGTCGGGTTGCAAAAAGGCTGTATTAGACAACGAGCATCGCAGCGGCAGCCATTTGGAACAGAGGCTTTTGGTATGATGCATACATCTAGTACATGAAAGAAGCACCTTTCACCTTCACTCATTGCCTTCATGTAGCATATGACCCAGCACTCTCGTCCATATGTTCGGTACAGGACTACTTCAACTCTCTCATAGCGTGCCGATCCCGCCGTTAAGTTTCGGTGTGTGCGAGCCGTCCGTGAATTCTGTGAGATATGCCATAGATTCATTCAGATGAGATCCGCCAGTGGTAAAGTATTGGTTGTTCATCAAGTAGCCTTCAGCTAGGGGCGGTAAGTCAAGTGCGGAGGCTTGGGCGAAGTCCACATCGATACAACTACCGCTGGACCCCCCTTGAACGATGTCATGTTCTTCTGGTAATCGGTGATCTCCTACTAAAATTGCATCTAGCTGAGCAAGTGCCGTGTCGTTCATGTCTAGCATCATCTCGTCTGACATGATGCCTATGTTGTTGTCACATGCATTGACTGGTTCCTGTGGCGTGACTACATGCGGACGGTCGCAGTCGGACTTGCCTGACGAATATGAAGTCAGAGCCGGCTCGACACGAAGAGCGGAGACTTACCTGTTGGGGACATGCTATCGCTCTCTGACGGCAGTTGATTTGTCTGCTGTTGGTGCTTGACGTAAATATCACTGCACCGCTGCTTGCTCGGCTCGTCTCCAGAAACCATTGCTTTACGCTTCCTCTGGCTCACTGTTCTGGATTCGTCCAACCGGAGAAGCTTCTCCAGCTGGTTTTCGGCGCGTTTGTGTAACTCGAGTCGCTTCTTAATTGCTTGTTGAGACTTTTCTGGGAAGCCCGACCGATCTTGTAAACGAGCTTTGCATGTATCATAGTGTGTAAAGTATTTTCGAACTCTCGTTATGTCGACTTCGCAGAATAAACATTGTTCGTGACACTCCACATCTATGACTTGTCATCTAGAAACTTTCTTTGATCAAGAAGATCGAGCCCTACGTTTCTCAAAGTGCCGAACCAGATCTTTGCGCCGCTTGAAATGTGTTTTTTCCCTCCCATAGCACTCCACATGGCGACATACTAGCTGTTCATGTTCGGCGGAGCCTGGTTCCTCTTCATGGGCGGAGGAATAGACAGGAGCAGAATCTAGGTCCGCATCAGTCGCTTGAGCCGTGATATGTTGCAAGCATTCTTGGAGCTCCATAGATGTCAGTGAAGCGCGTTGCTGCGAAATATCAGCCACGGCGATCAGACGTCTTGAGAGAGATAGGGAGCAACCTGGATCTGGTGAAGATGGTTCTGAAAAGCTTCGTCATCATTGAAGCTTTTGTTGCAAACGCTGCAAGCAGTCCGAGACATGACATGTTGTGCCTTAGGTTTCAGATTTGGACTCGAGGCGTTGCGTCAGAAATGGGCAGAATATGTACATGCCCTCACATCGTTGAAGCGTTCAGATCACCATGCTTGCAAACAATCGCAGAGACAGCTGCTTTTAAAGAACACCTCGAATAGGTGACTCATTGTAGGTCAACGAGTTGCGGTACATGTATGGAAGCAGGCCGTCAGCCAACAACATGACCAACAGCATCATGCATGCGGATGCAGCTTGATATCGACCTGGTTGACCTGTAAGTGCGGTGCCCAACTGCAGAAGATCCTCACTGCTGTTTAGACCATCTTCTGGCTACTGTGCTTATCAAAATTCCATGTTACTTGCCATCCTCAGTCTTACAGGATCTTGGCCGAAACCCAAAAATGAGCCAAGCCTGCCGCATGGGCGGGTCGAGACGACGATGAGCCAGTGAACCCTGCGTAGATCAGCGACCTTGGGCACCACTTAGACAAGGCACAGACGCGCTTGATTCAGCAGACGCAAGAAGGGAGGGAATTGCAACAGGACTGGGTATGCATGACAGATGGATGGAGGCTTCGAAAAGTCCGTGCTTACGTTGTGCGCCGAGAGCGTGAATACAAATACTGCAAGGTAGCTACATACTGGGTATTCTCTACCTCAAAATGAGGGGTAGCGTGCCTTATTTCACGCCTGAATCCAGGGACACTTAAAGGTAATACTACGAGTACAGTTCATCAACGCAACCCTTTCATAACAAGTCAAACACTCTCATCGGCTCGAATATCGCACGACAAAAATGGAACACCACGCCCCAGCTGAGTTTTTCGAGAGACCCGTTCGAGAGTCCATCCTCGAGATTGACGACAAGTCTTGGATCGTTGGGGGCAAATTTGTCATCTCTCTGCAGTCCGTTGAGCCCTTGACAGGCTCATTCTGGAGCGACGGAGAGAATGGCTTCTATGCCATATCCCAGCTACCGACCCAACAGGCACCGCCGGTAGCCCATCTGCTTCCCGCTACCAGCCGGATCAAGTTGGTGCACGATGCTGGCGATGCCAATGCAGGTTGGAGAATTGGCGAGGCCTTCTTGAAAGTGCAGACGCAGTCATACCCCCGGAGGACACGCGAGCACGCAGCATTAAACTTCCTGAATGATCCGGATAATGGCGTGGCGTTGAGTGCCTCGATCCCACGTGTCCTATATCACGATGAGTTCGATGGCAAATACTTCCTAATTACGTCTCGAGTACCAGGAGAGACATTGGAGAATGCATGGCCGATGATGAGTGAGGTAGCCAAGCAGGCGTGCGTTGATCAGGTTATCAACACCTGCAAGGAGCTCAGTCGAAAGGAGAACGTCGAAATCTGCGGGATAGATGGCGGGGAGCTTTCAGACTCATGGATCAGAGTGTTTGGCCCTAACACATATCACTCTCCTGCGCTTCTGCTTGCCAATTGCAGAAAGTTTGGAATGACAGACGACACCTTCGTGCTCGCTCATTGCGACCTGGGACCGACAAACGTCCTCGTCGACCTTGACGGCGGCTGCAAGATCGGCATTATCGATTGGGAAGTGACTGGCTACGTCCCCAAAACCTGGATCAGGACCAAATTCTGCATCTGCTGGGCTATGGACTTTGACTTTGCCAACGAGGACGTGACCAAAGCACGGGACTGGAGAGAGAGAGTTCAGCTTGGCTTGGAAAAGGAAAGGTTTCCCGAAGTTGCCGAGGCTTGGAGGAGACTGTTTCGGGAGCACGATCAGGATCCGCAAGTTGTAACGGAAAGTGCATCATAATTTCGGCCTATTTGCCTCTGGGAAGTCTTGGAATCGCTTCCGGTGATGTGCTTGTAGGGTAGGAATGTGTGAATTCAAGTTAAGGCACTCGCTTAATGTAACGGTCACGCAAAGCTAGTTCGGCAGCGGTGAACACGTTCCGAGAGAAACACAATTGAGAATATGATGGTGCTCAAGCAGGCAACACTCGGACGTGGACCTTGAGGAGCATGCTGCGACATATTAAGTACCGCTATAGGAGCTTGAAGTGGAACGCACGAAAGTAGGTAGAATACAGCTTCTGGCTTTGCTTCCTTAATGAGAGGTTCTGTAAGGCGCCACCACATTTATCAGCCACAGCTCTATCCAACTCGAACTGTAATTAGTCAGCTCCAAATTCCCCAGTATTAATTGGTTGTTTAAAGTTGGGAGATACATAGCTATGTACGGAGTATATCGCAAGCTATTGCCTCGGTGGTGTCGGCACTTGCCGCAGGCTACGGTGTATGTGTGTGCCTGTTCATGAAGGTAGGGGCCCGCCATAGGCGCTAGCCCCCGGCAGGGCCCCCGGAGGATAAAAACCGATGTCCAAATTGTTGAATAGAGCTGGCAGGAAGGCTACGGCAGCGAGACCACGGTGGCGAGACCACGGCGAGTAGATAAGTAAGTAAGTCACGGCTATCCTGGCAGCGAGCTCTGTGACGAGGCCGGGGTCTTGGCTGTCAAACCAGCTGGGAATTCACGTGATACTTTTCATCGTCTCATAGGTACTATAAGTAGCCAGGAGCATGAACCCTGAGGACATTTATTCTTTCGCTCATTCTTCAAATGCTGACCTGCAGTGCCGGATACGTGGTGCGTGTGAAGCAATTCTGATCACACGCAACTTATACACGCGCTCGCCGTTCCCATGAGGACCATGTCTGAGGAGGATCGAGACGGGAACTCGGTTCAGCTGCCCTATTGGCAAGTCAACATCCACGCAGATCAGCGAACTCAGAATTGCCCCGAGTACTTGTTGCACGTATCTGCTAAAGATCGAGGCATCATTTCCACGCGGGATGAAGACGTCCAACACGATTCCTGGGAGCAAGTACAAAAGATAGTCGGTTCGTGACAAAACCACTACGGCTCTCCGCAATCCTGTGCGCTGACGGGGGTGTTACCTACATGTAGCAGACAAAGATATTGGGAGATTCCGCCGTCTTCCGAGCGATCTACGACGCTATTTGGGCTTCAAATCACGGATAGAGAAAGAATACGGCACGGTGCTGAACTTCGTGCGATGGAAGCGCCTAGAGTGGCCTTCTCTCACGCCCACCGGCAAGCCACCCTTCACTGACTCCTCCGATTACAAAACCCTCAGAAACGACTGGCCATACCATCTGGATCCGGATATCACCCATTTGGTCGTCTGGACCAAGTTTTGGCTGGCGCCCGTCGCCTCTGAATTGACAATGTCGCAACAAACTGTCGTTGAACGTTTTGTCGTCGAAACATTTTGCGATGCTGACCAGGGTGGGCTGGAAAGACGAGACGTGATATGGTTCAGGAACAGCGCGGATCTCAAGTCGGTGGACGGTATCGAGCACTTTCATGTCATGCTTTACAAGGCGCCTGAGTCTCTCGTTGATCGTGTCACAGGGGGCGACAGCCCGCTTTGCTCGCATCAGAAGTAAATAATGAGCACCAAGGCTTCAATTCGTAATGGTCACCATAGGCATCAGCCACGAAAGGCTCCACAAGTTCGAACATAGATGAACACGCTTACTTGAACTAAGCTTGTTGCAGCATTGGTTCCGTAGAGAGTTGCGGCAGAGACCTTGTCTTTTAGGATTCCTCGGCCTCCGCTTTGGTAGTTGATGAACCAGATATATGTGTTTGCATTCAAAGACTCGATCTATATAAATAGTACGGTGCATGCTTCCATGAAAGGGAGGGGGGTATAAACGTAACTAACAACAAATACAGTCATCAAAGGCCGCCCCTGTATCGTCTTTGTTCTATACAAGCAGACAAATGAGAAATGAAAATGAGAAAGAGATAGGGGTTCCAAGCAAAAGTGCCAGATTGAGTAGACAAGTAAACCCGAACAATTACAGATAATACAGGTGTGGCTGTTCCTCCCTCCATGCCATTTAGTAATCGCTGCCCAGACTCGGACTCATGATGCCGCTGTTTGTGGTGCTTTCGCTATTCGACAGATACGTCTGGTCGATGCGGAAGATCCAATCCATCTTGTCCTTTTCGCTACGCGCCGCAAACAACCACGTGTTGTCCGTTCCGTAGATGGCGAACACGGCAGCCTGCATGCGTTCACTGAGGCGCGAGAGGCCCGCTTTGGACGACCCTGCCGTCCCACCGCCGGCGGTCCAGATCGTGGAGATGACTCTTCCCGACGACGTCCGACGGTGACCGGGTGTGAAGTCGAGCGAGGGCCTGTTTTGTCCCTGAGGTGTCTCGTCGTAGTCGTCCGGACCGTGCAGGAGGCCCAGTACTCCGGGTTGGCTGTCGACGCGTGAGTTCCGCAAGCTGACGAGCGCGACTTCGTCTCCGTCCGAGGCGGAATGGAGGTGCAGGTAGGGCCGTCGAAGCTCGACGAAGCGCTTGACCCAACGGGTGGAGTCGTTGTTGGGTACGAGTAGGTAGCCGCCCTTGAGGACCTTGGGGTTCTTGGGCACGCGGATGATGGTGGTGATGAGGCTGGGGGGTAGCGGGGACTCCGAGGCGAGGCCATTCGTAGGAGGGGCGGTGTTGGTCGGGCTGAGGATGCTGGATAGGGGGTCTGGATATTTTGTCCAAAGGTGCAGACATTTTTGCAAGAGTTCGGTCTGTCGCTGGCTGTACTCTGATGTCTCTGCTGAGGATGGCTTCTCTTGATTTTCAACCTTGATGGTGATCTCCTCGGACGCTTCTTCTTGCTCCAGTTCCTCGTTGAGGGACGGTGCCTGTGACGTATCAGGAGTGTCGTTGAGGAGGTCGTCATCGTCGTCTGGAATGACTTGTTGGACCTCTGGCAAGGAAGCAGGATTTGGTTCCTCCGAAGGATGAACGGTCGAAATGTCGATGCCCAGTCTGTGCAGTGTAGTTTGCATGGAGCCAATCTCGGCGATCTGTCTCCTCTTCTTTTGCGAGAGGATATAGTCGCTGACGAGCGAGACGCCACGAGGCGCCCAGCTGGTCAGGTTCTCTTCTCCTTTGACGTAATCGTGTTGGCTGTTCATCCGCCACAGGTCCCCAACTCTCTTGATGGGAGCTGGTCGCATGGTGAGGGTGAAGATGCCCGTCGAGGAACGTACGAATCGGACATTTTGCCAGAGAGCGGAGAACATGGACGTCTGGCGCACAAAGGACCGTGACAACACTTGAACGCAGACTTTTTGAGCAAACTTCATGGGCTCTGCCAGCTTTTCTGAGCTTATTTCCCACGACAGCGTCATCTGGACGCGGTACTTATCCGCCGTCACCCTGTCGAGCAGTAGGGAATTGTGCAAGCTCGAGTCCCACTGAGCGTAGATGGTGATGCTTCGCGTGCCGTTCGGGTTCTCCCGAAAGACGGGGTGGGATGCCAGCTTCAACGCAACGTCGGGTTCGTTCACGCCCATGTCGGGCGTCTTCCCTGCAGAGTCCACGAGTCGAACTTTGCCGACGCGCACGGCAGTCACGTCTCCCCACGGCAAGACATCGCCGGAGCTGTGTGAGATGTTGATGCCGATCCGCCTCTGCAGACCTTGGTGGAGCTGGAACGTTCCCGTGTCGAGCTCGCTGACTTGGCTGACTTCGACGGGCTGATACTCGCCGTCCTCACTGAGCTCCATGATCTGCACACGTGAAAGGAGGTCGTGCTTCTCCTGCTTGAAAAACTGCGATTCGTTGATCCTCGATCCCTGTGCATTGTTTCGCGCATGTCTGGCATCTCTCATGTCGTCCCAACTAAGGAGCTTGTCCAGATGCATGGTGGACACCCTTGCGAAGATGGCAGCCCGCAGCATCACATCGTGTTTTGCGAAAACAGACACACTCATGTTATGTATGCTGTCAAAGCGAACTGGCCCTTCGTCGAAGTCGCTGATCATTTGTGTGGTGGTAATGCCGTCCTCGGACGCCCCAGGAACGAAAAGCTGCGCATGCACCTCTGTCCCTTCACGTTCGGCAAACCCTATCATCTCATGCATGACAACGTTGAACTTGAGGGTATTGGTCGGTGCGCGAGCGTGAGACGGCTCCAGGGACAGTTTGACGATGCCGATCGCGTGAGACGTATAGGGGGAGAGCACATCGAGCGCGAAGTCCTGGACGCGCTTCTCGAACACAGCCTTCAGCGGGATGTCGACCTCGCCGACGAGCGTGTACGAAGCCATGCATGTCTCGGCAAAGGGGTTGTCGAGGCTGAGATGTTGCGCGTACTCGGGCTGGTCCAGGTACTGGTGCATCTGTCGCATCTGCCGCACGCGGTCATGTAATTTTTCGAGGCTCCAGAGGTGAATGACGTTGTTCTTGTAGTCGACGACGCGAACCCCGATGCAAGGCTTCTGGGCTTCCTCCAAAGCCAAGTCCTCGCCATCCCCCGTCAGTCCGTTCAGAACCATGTCATAAGACGAGCAAAGCGCATGTCCAACATTAATCACCGCAAATTGAAATACAACGCTCTCGTCAAGTTCATTGCTCATCACCTGCGCTTCCTTCAAGACGGACGCGTTCTGAAGTACGGTTTCGGCCATTTTCACAAACCGTCGGCCACGCCATGTGTCGACCGCACTTCTTGCCAACTCCATCTCGGCTTCGGAGAGCTTGGGGTTGGCCTTCGGCCGTTTCAAGGGATCCATCTTCTCGATCTTATCTTCGTACTGCTTGCGCTGGGCGTTGAGTTGCTGTTGCATATCTTCTTTCAGCTCTTGCAGAGCTTTCTCCATCCTTGCCTTTTCCTCCCGAATTTCTTCGAACTCGACATTTGCTGCTTCGGCACTCTTCAGCTTCTCTTGGAAGTCCTCTTTTTGCTTCTCCAGCTGAAGCTGCAGCTCATCATGGATTTCTTTCAATCTTTCATCAGGCTCGCCTTGTTTTGGTGTTGACGGCATGGTCAGTGCTGTATCCAGCGAAAAGTTGTCAATCGTTCCCGTCGACATGTATTTATCTCGGAGCTGATAGGATGTGACGGATTCCGTGTCTTCGCCATCCTCTCGACCGTTGACACGTTCAGCACGCGCCCTTTGCACTTCTTCGAAGAGGGCATTCAACTCTTCATCCGTAAGGCTCGCAAAGTTCTGGTCAGTTCCCAAGATGGCGCCTGCTGCTTCTCGACGAGCCAACGACCAGTCAGAGTCTCTGCCATTTCGTTGAAAGGAGGCCGGAGACGCTGGCCTGGAATCGCCGAAATCCGATGCCTTGCTGACCGACCTTTCGTGACCAGGCCGTGGAGAACCTCGATCCAGGGCCTGCAGTTGGCTTGCCGTGATCGACTGCCGCAGTAGACTCTGTCCCACCTCTGCCCTCTCGGCCCGGGCTTCCATTGGGTGGTTGAACCTGAAGATGTGAAAGTCTCCGAGGATGACTCGGTAGCCGGAATGAAGTTGCGATGGCTCTGTCATCCGCTTGCCGTTCACCATGACGGATGCTCCCTCCCGGGGAACAATCGTCACAGTACCATCGGCGGCATTCTCGAAGGTGCAGTGGTCGTGCAGGATTCTGGTTCCATTGAGCCTGATGTTTGCTTGATGATCTGCATTTGTGTCGACGTTGCCAACGGTCGTAGTCCCCGGCTTGAGGTTGTACACGAGACACTCGGCCAGGAGCGGGTCATCCGACAAGTTGACAAGATGGGGCATCTTCTTGGGCGTGTGCAAACCGATGAATCCCTTCTCGATACTTATCCCTAGCTCTTCCAAGGCGGCTTCTCGCTCCTTGTGGATCTCTTCCGTCTTTTGAAGCTTTTGCTCCCACGTCTGGTTCAGGTCGGACAGCAGCTTCTCGCTCTGACTTAGCTGTTCTGCTATTTCTGCCTTTGATACCTTCTTAATGCTCCCGTCACTCGTGGTGATGGAGACCATCTGCTTCTCAAGAGGTGTCCCATCGGCATAGACCTCTTCAGCAGGAACTGCTGCACCGCCGGGGGTCACGGGTCCGCCTCCGAGCTTGCTCCTCAAGATGGCGAGTTCTTCCTTGAGCTCTCTTATCATGCGCGCATTAGCATCTTCGTTGATGACGGCGTGGTTCTTGATCCTCTTGGCAGAATCGGCATATCTTAGGGTGCTGAGCGTCTCATCGTAGTTGATGTCTGCCGGACTGATGGCAGCTATCATGGCGGTCATGCTGTTTCCTCCTAAGGAGTCCTTCAAGAGCCATGTTAAGACGCTGTCTCGGTAGGGCACCTGGCTTGCGCCCTTTTTCTTCTTTCCCGTAGAGAGGTCGGCCAGTGCCGCGATGACACGTCCCAAGGTCGACAAGGAGCGGTTGATCTCGGCGCCTTCTTTCAGTCGGGCGCCTGTAGCACCGGTGGATGTTGCCCTTTCTGAGCCGGCCAAATCCACCAAGCTGATCTTGGCAACCTTTTCCATTTCCATCTTGGTCTCCGTGTCGTATTTCTTCTGCGTGAGCATCAGGGTGAAAACTGCGTGACTGCGACTGGACGTCTCGTTCATGTTTGTGGCTGCGACTGTTCTGGCTTTGTTCCCCTCGTCCATCAAGTTTTCGATTTCGCGAAAACTCCCAACGACCAATTTGGCGAGATCTTCGACGTACGGGCCCGTGGATGGATGTTCCCGTACCTTGAGGTTGCCTTTGGTAGAGGGGTTGAGCAGATCTCGAACCCGCTCGTTGTAGATCTCAAGGTACGATACCTCGACGGTGCATTTCGTATTCTTGTCTGCTTGCATGTCCTCTATCCGACGAAACATCTCCTGACAAATATTTGGAATGATTCCAACCTCCTTGCCATATCCCATCATAGAATAAGATTTTCCGGACCCCGTCTGACCGTACGCAAAGATACAATTGTTGTAACCTTGGAAGGCGTTGTCCAGTAGAGGTTTTCCCAGGTCGTCGAAGAGATTGGACTGGCCGGCATATTGGGAATCGTCCTTGTTGAAAGACCAGTATGATCTGTCAAACGCAAAGGTCTTTGCGCCGGTATCTTTGGCTCCCTTCCCACCATGACCTTCCGGCATGGCAAGGGCCGTCTGGTTGTCTTTCATCTCGACGATACATTTTGAGCCTCGGTCGATTTCTGCCCGGGTGTCAGCATGAGTACTCCATCCAATGCCGTGACGGCCGATGTTGGCCTGCCTACCTCTGCCGTTAAAAGGCCGTACTCTTACAACCACCTTGATATTGCCACCTCCGGCGGGCGCCATGGCTCCTCGATTCTAGCGGGGACCCGCGCTGGTCCCCTTGGCCGGTACGCGTCCTCGGGAGGCAATGCGCCCACGGCTCCGGTGATTCAGTGGTCAATCGTGAACCAGATGGCCGGGTCAAGGGTGCGAGTCCAATCGAATACGTCTTCGAGCACCAATATCCATCAAGGCTCTTAAGATATCGCTACGTTGGACTTATGCCGAGGGAAGGACACGAAGACGCTGCGGCAAGGGAAACGCTTTCGAACGATCAGGAGTGAGGAATGCGAAGGAAAGGTCGTTTTCGAAAGAGTCCTAAACCCTGAAGCACGGCGATGTTGATCAGGCGCATAAGTAGGCAATATTTCCGTCTGTATTCGAGCCGTGATTGCGTGCCTCGTAGTCGTGAATTCGTTGGAAATGCAGTGGCCAGGTTTCGATGTCGAAAATGTAAACTTGCAGATGCAAACGCGGTCGTAGCAAGTCCCGCAGGCTTCAGGGCAGCCCAGACGTCTGGATCGGTCATACGTCCCCACTGCAATACTGAATTTGATCTGATTGGGCGACTTGGCCTAGCCTGCCCGCAGACCTTAGCCTACAGGCTACAGGCTACCTGTACTACAGCCTACAGGGAGCTCCCTTATTTCACGTGGCCAACACTCACTCCCCCTCTGAGTCAATCATAGCATGAATCCTTCCACCTCAACCCGGACAACAAGCGTAAATGAAGCCACCAAAATGGCGGGCATAGGTTTTTGGCACAGTTATCAAGCACGCACTGGGCCATTATGGACGACTCGTCATGTCGTGCACCTCGTTCCCTTGTATCGCAGGTTCCCCTCGCCTAATTCAAAAGGCAACCTAGGTAAGAGTACATGTAGCTATGAGGACAAAGAGCCAATATTCGACATTGGAACCTGTCGATGGACCTTTTACTGCATATCAACTCGACGGCCCGGCAAGATCCTCTGCGAGTACAGCCTCGTATTTTTGCACATCCAACGGTCCTGCCGCCCAAACCATCAATGCCTGCACGCGCGTCGCTGGAAAACCGACGTCCCCAACGCCGCGTTGCCAACCCTTGCACTGTTCCGTTATGTATCCGATGACATTCACCCACTCGCCCGTAGACGTTAACTCAGGTCGGAGCGCCTCCAGAACAAGCTCTACATTTACCGACACTACGACGTCTGCGCCTTTGGGGTACAGATGGCCCAGGGTGAGGCATGCCGTCGTCGTCGAATATGATGTCACACTGGAAATGGTTCAGTAACTGCGCCGAGACGTAAGGTCCTTCATCTTGGGAGGGTTCGCATGAGACCTTACCATCCGAGAAACCGAACCTTTTCTTGGACAGGTCTGGAAGGGAGCGACGAGAGGAGACACATTCTTGAAGGAATGGGTCGGCTTGACATGTTGACCAGCTGGACAGCCCGAGTAATGAAGTGTGCCAAAACCAAGCGAGGCTGGGCGATATGCCCGCCCTCAATTACATCGCCTCCCCAAGTTTCGAGCCCATCAATAGCAGCGACAAATTTGTTTAGAGGACGTCGCGCCTGGGGTTGACTCGAGATGAAATGGTAGGTAGGATTCCCCAAGGGTAGGATCCGGAGTGAACGACAGGGACGCGTTGCGTTACCTGTAAAATAAATTCATGTGGGGGTGACATGATTCTAGCAATAAATACGTCCACCACTTTCGCGAACTTCTATCCTACTAGTAGTTAGCTACTAGTATTACCCTTCTTCGTCATTGGTGACATTTGCCAAATAAATCTGCCCCGTCATCATACGACATCTTCTCTTGCGAACACAAGAACTGTCCAGCAGACATGCAGACCAACCATCCACCGCGATACGTCTACAAAATCGTCCCTGAAGCGCCGCCAAACCCGATGCCGCACGAATATCCCCTCTCCGACCTCGACCGCAAAGACAAGTTCGTACACCTCAGCACAAGCACTCAGGTTCGTAATTGCAGCGTCAGCCCTTTTATCCCCGTGCTCCCGCTCGGTGCTGTCCAGATCTACAAGCTGATGGCAGCTATTTCAGGTTCCCTTAACAAGCGACAGGTTCTTCAGTGAGGATGAACGGTTGTGGGTGTTCAAGTTCGAGCTGGCTCAATTTACGCACCCCATCAAATGGGAAGGCGGGTTTCCTCACTTGTACGGCAACTTCGGCGCAAAGCACATTAGCTCGGTTGAGACGTTTACGAGGAAAGGCGGACAATCATGGAAAGACACGATGCAGGATTCGACCTGGCTTGAATGAATAAGGCTTGTCAGATGACATTCCCTTCTCAATTGTCTTTGACGAGCCCCAGGTCCTTCTCAACCATGCCCCTGCAGATGGGATGATAGAAAGCCTTATGCTTCTCAAACGTCTGCAGCGCCAGATCTCTATTGACCTTGTTGAGTCCGCGGAACAAGGGCCGGACGAATTTCATCCTCCCCACCGTCCCCAGCAGTTCGGCGACACCGTCGACGCACGTCAGGTCGGAGGCATCAAGCGCGATCCGATAGTAGGCGCTCTTGAGCTCGACGTTCCGTGACGAGATCAAATCGTACACCGAGCCCAGGGTCTGGGCTTGCTCTGCGCGCAAGGATCCAGATTTTTGCAACGCATCGAGAAACACAATCTTCTGGTTGGCCGTGAAGTTGTCAATGTCCTTTGCACTTGGCTTGAATGACTACAAGTGACGATTAGTAGATGTCACGGTGATCACGGGGCAAGACCTAGACATGAGGCACTCACAGGGTCCTCCCATTTTGCCGCCAAGTCGTAGCATATTGTCACCATGGAGGTGTCGAAATCAGGTTTGGGGGGGAGCCCGGGCGTAAAGAGCTTGTCTTGCCAGTCAATCGTCGCTATCTGCTTCTCGACTTGCTCGTCCCCCAGTCCCTTGAAGAAGTCCATGAACGTGTCGCGAAACTCGAAGGAGTCAAGTGACTTGCCGGACCACTTTGTGAAGTAGTAAGGGATGAACTTGTCAAAGTTTTGGCGGCCAACTAGTCGATCCAGGTAGTAGAGGAAATGGAAGCCCTTCTCGTAAGCAACCTGGCTGTAGACATCCTCCGGATCAACGTTGTCGTGGCTGATGACCAATTTGGTGTACTCATGGTCTTTACCAAAGAGCTCGATCGCGTCCTCTACAGTCTCCAGTCAGTGTCCAGTACCACCCCCATCGAACGGTAGCTTTACTGACCCAAGCCCTGCCAGCCAATGATGGCCGAGAAATGAAAGTGAGGCTCGCCATGGATGACACCCAGGATCCGTCGTTCCAGATACACGGTCCAACCCTCGTTCAGCCAACTACACGCAATAGTTAGCAAAGACCTTCTCAAGCGAGCTGCCTGGTCACTTGCAAATGTTCCCAGCTAGCATTTGACACCAGATTGCCGCTCCAACTATGACTCAATTCATGAGCAATAACATCTACATTCTCACGGTCTCCGCTGATGATGGTGGGCGTAGCGAATGTGTGTATTGGGTTTTCCATTCCTGGGCGCAGTCATCAGTACCATGTTTGTTCGTTATCGCGGATGATCTATCGCTCACCTCCGTAGGGAAAGCTGGGAGGCAAGACCAAGACATTGTATTCGCCCCATCGGTAAGGGAACACAAGATTCTCCGCGACTTCCATGAACTTGTCCATGTCTCTCTCAAGCTCCCATTTGCAATTTTCCAGTTCGTTCTCGCTGGTCACAACGACGCTACGAGACCCAATTTTGGCGGTGACGAAGTCGCCTGATGCGACCGCAAATAGATAGGATGGTATCGGGACCTTTTGCTCAAACTGGTAAACCTTCTCCTGACCAAGGACAGGCTTGTGATCCCCCACGGGAACACCACTGGCGACGACTGGCAGGGTTGACTTCAGCTTGAACGTGAAGGTAGACTTTACATCAGGAGTATCCTGGCAAGGGAATATGGATCGGGCGTTGATTGCCTGACATTGTGAGAACATGTAGGGATGTAACTTGTTGGAAGTTTGGCCAGGATTCAGCCATTGCAGTGCCGTGCAACGGCTTGTCGTCTCGAGATCGATGGCGACGTCAACCAGATCTCCTTTGGAGGCTCCCTGAGGCACTCCTATGTGTAGCGGTGCTCCAAATGGATCGCTATGTGATTTGAGCGACCAATCAGTCGCAGTGTCGTTGACGCGGACATTGGCGACTTGGACGAAGCGAGTATCTAGAACGATCTCTTTGCTCGTCTTGTCGGTCTGGCTCTCCAATTGCAAAGTCACGGAGCCTCGAAGACGGCGTCTTTCAAAGTCAACCTGGAAGTCAATCGTCGTGTGTCTGGTACGCCAGGCAGCGTAGTTGGACCTCGTTGTAGGATCCCGATTCTGCGTCATGGTTGCGAACGTGAAGCAGAAGCCTTGCCGTGGTGTCAGGGGTAGCAGATGCCGGGATAGAAACGAGAAGCTCCTCCGAGGCAGTGGAGACGGTAGCATGAAGAATGGCAAGTCGCACTTCTCGCGCTACGGATTGCTCACTGGCTGATGCCGGCGTCGGGAGCCCTCAGGCAAAGGTGGCAGTGAACAAGAAGACATGGAGGCCTTCTGCGCGGAGGGGCTTCTGCAAAGAGCGGGCTCTCACTGTGGCCTGGTGGGTATCTTCACTGCGGGCGGGCATGGCAAACAGTAGCACCCGGTACCTAGACAAATTTAATCTCATGATTCAAATATCTTTACAAGGTATGCTCAATTTCCCTTTGAGTTGCCGATAAACTGAGCCTTGATACGCCCTGTAGTCATATTGGACTCTTGGAGACCCTCCTGAGGGCGACGAGATGAGCCCCGGAAATCCATCCGTTTCGGAAGTGTATCTACCGCTCGGCCCCGTAGGATTGCAGCCGCGTGGTTACATTACACCTCAAAACAGTGCGCGGAGCAGGTTTTTGAGAAGCGAACTTGTGATCTACATGTCTTACTGCAAGTGCAAAAGACCTCGTCTCTGACACACAAGGATCTTGAACAGATCTTGACTTGCTTCAGTAGGCCGGATGGACAAGTCGAGCATGCCAGCAAGTCTTGGGGCCTTGATTCGCTGACTATTAATAACATTCGCGCCGACTCCTCCTCATCCGGCAACAACGCATGGCCCGTTCCATGATGCATGGCAAACGACCTGGGCTTGATATCTGCCAGGGACTTTTTTTGCTCCCTATTTGGATCTTACGCCCGCAGTAATGCCTGCCGTAGCGGGCGCCTCAAAAGTGCCGGAGCACACCCCTGGGCGGTGCCAAACCCGGATGCTTTGGACGGAGGTCACAGCCATTTCAGCAGATGGCATAGGTGGCCCAAGATGCACAGCGCCGAATGGGGCAGGAACCTTTGGTTTCCATCAGGGCCATGAGAAAGGGGGAACAACCCTAATGCTCACAAGAGGCATGGCAGGGCGAGAAAGGGTGTAGCCAACAAGGACACTCAGATCTTACCGTGCCATTAGCTGTTTTTGAGGCTGGCGTCGTGGAAAAATGTCGCCATCGGCGTTTGCTGCTGAACCCTCCACAGTATTGTCCATCTGAATCGACGCTTGAAGGAAGACATCCTCTCTTCAATCTCTCCTGGCACCATGTTATGACCGTTGTTGGCGCGAGAGGGTACGTCGGTATAATCAACCTGATTGCCTGAGTCTAGTGAGCCAAGCCTTGGTTGCCTGAGACTCATAGCATTGCTCTGCATCTCATGAGTCACCATCTACAAGTGTCATCATTGGACCCCCAGCGCAATTATGGACTCATTAAGTAAAGCTATAGGAGGTGTGTGGAATACACTAAAAGTGGGTAGAACGCAGCTTCTAGCTTTACTTCTTTAATAGGAGGTTCTATAACTACGCTACCACATTTACTCGCTATAGCTCTATTTAAGTTAAATATTAATTAATTAAACTCGAATTCTCGAATACTAATTAGCTAATTAAAGCTAGAAGATACGTAGTTATATATATTATAAGCTATTACTTTAGTATTAATACCTTTTTCTATAGGTTATAGTATATATATAAGAGGGGGTAGGAGCTTACTATAGGCGCTAGCCTACTATAGGTAGCCCTTAGTAGGGCCCCTAGAGGGCCCCTAGAAGGTAAAATTAATAATTTATAGTAGTATTCTAACTACCTAATTATTACTTATAGCTTCTACCTTATAGCTTTATAGTAAATAGTATAGTAAATAGTATATATAACCTTTTTTAACCTTTTAAACTTCTTAGCTTTACTCTAGTATCTTTACTATTGTTATAAGTAAGGTTAGAAATCCCTTCTATACTATTATATCTTAGGGTAACTTCTCTTAAACTATATATATAAAAGAAAACCTTATAATATTATATAGTATAGTAAAGTATTCCTATAAGCCTTTTAATAATAGCTTTAATAGTAGCTAATCTACCTCTACTTTTATTATCTATACTTCTTAGTAATTAAGGGGATCTTAATTAGCCTAATTTACTTCTTTTACGTTAATATTACTAGTATAAGTAAATTAAACTTAATACTAACTTTATAGGTATTTATAACCCTAACTAGTATATAGCAAACTACTTTAAATACTATTAAAACTAGTTATAATAGGCTAGCTACTTTAATTAAGTTAGAGAGTTAATTTAAAATATCTTAAACTCTATTAAATACTTAATAGAAGGTATTACTTTGCCTAAGAGACTACTTCTACTTTAACCTTTAATACTATACTTAAAATTACGCCTAGAGTCTTTATAGTCTACTAAATAAGGTTAATTAATACTACTATGGCTTTAAGTATAGCTACCTATAACGCCTTGTTAAGTTAAAAGCTTTATATAATAAGCTAGTTACTTAACTAGCTAGTTCTTTTACTATAGCCTTTAATTATTAGATAGCCCTAAGTATACTTAAGTATATACTTAATAAGTTAGTTACTTTATATCTTTCTAAATAGTCTTAATAATTAAAAAGCTATAATCCGCTATAATTATTAAGCTAGTTATTGCTATAGTAAAGTAGTCTTATAAACCCTTATAATATTGTAATTACTACTTTAAAGTAATACTTAAGAGCCTAATTAAGGTAAAAAATATATTAACTAAGGTAAAGACTAATATAGAGAGGAATATAATAATAATTTTTTCTTTATTTATAAGTAATATAGTATTACTTACTTATTCTTGGTTTAATATAGAGAAAATCTATACCTTTATTACTTAGCTAATCCTACTATAGGTAAAAAAGTTTAAGTCTACTTATAGTGCTATTATACTTTTCCTTATATAAGCTTTTTTATAGCTATTAGAGAAGTATAAGTTTACTACCTTGCCTACTAATAGTAAGCTTTTATATTAGGCTTTAAATTCTTATTGTTTTTACCTTATTAACTTAAGTTATAATAGTCGTTATAATAAATATTATAGTTATAGTAAATATTATAGTTATAGTAGTTATAATAGTTATAGTAGCCTTATTTATTAATTATTACCTTATAGTAGCTATTACTACTACTATAAGTTACTAAGCTTATATTTAATAGTAATTTTAATACTCTTGTTATTAGTAAGACTAATTATTATTTAATTATTAACTAGTATAATAACCTAGAGATTTATAACCTAGAATACTATAGGCGTTGTAAAGAAAAGTAGTTTAATATATATATAATTAATAGTATTTGCTATAATTACCGCTAGCATAATAATAAAAAGGCTACCTTAGACTTATACTTTTTCTTAGTAGAAAATACCTTTAACTTTAGTAATATTCTACTATATTTTCCTAAACTATTATAAGTAGAAAAAATAGTTATTACTTATATATATATATATATTTAAGTTTTTTAGTATTATAGCTAGTAGTATAAATATTATAGCTATATTATTAACTTTCTATAGGATATTAGGTATATATATATATAGCTTCCCCTACTACCTTAAGATCTTAATATTATTATACTATACCTAGCTAATACTACTAATTAACCTTATATACTATATTAATTTACTAACTAGTTTTAAGTTAAGTAATAATATATCTATATATAACTATAATATCTATATACTAATTATCCTAGCTACTACGATATTATTATTAATAAAGAAAATCTTAGCTAACTACCTTAAAATACTAATATTACTACTTAACTATTTATTAAGTAAGTATTGGATATTAATTTTAATAAGGAATTTAATAAGTATAATAATAATTAGCTAAAGACTTATAATTAAGCTACTATACTAAACTTTATTACTAGGTAGGCTAATTTAGAAGCTCTTTATTTATAGCTATAAGGCTACGTAGCCTAATAGCTAGGGTAAATACTTCTCTAGCTAGTAGCTAAGCCTCCTCTACTATAGTAGCTTTTTCTTAAGTTACCTAGTATTTATTCTACTTTTCTTAATAAATTTAACTACTTATAAGCTCTCCTCTTTTTAGTATTTCTAACTCTATATCCTAATAGTGTTACTAACTTTGTTAATATACGCTAACGCCCTATTTATTATAAGGAATATATTAAATACGCGTTAAAGTATTATAATAGGCGTTTTACTTATTATCTTTGCTTCTAATATATTATATTTAATATACTTATACGTTAATAAGTTAATTTATATAGTTTATTTTTTATTAAAAAGACTAGCTATACTTAGTAGTAAGTAGATATTAATAAGATTTGTATTACTTTTAATAAAAATACCCTAGAGGCTATAAGCTTACTAAATTTAATTATATGCTATTCTAGTAGTTTATAAGGTACTTGTGCTTATTAGGGAGGTTAGTATTATTAATTAGAAGCTTATATCTACGCTCTTAGTTGCCTTACCTTGTTTTTTATATTATCTACTATAGATATTTACTAGAAGAGTTTCTAGAGGTATTTTCTATATTATAATAAATAGTAGGCTACCGACGATTATAGTAAAGGTACTATTACCTACTATAACTTACATAATAACCTTTATATTATAGTATATTACTTCTATAATTATGTATAGTCTTTTATTAATAATATAATTATAAAAAAGTTTAGCAGTACTAATATTTAGTATTATTACAAGTAGTAGGCCTATAATAACCCTTATATCTATAGTATTATCTAGATACTAAGCGTACCTTTACTTAATACTTCTAATAAGCTTGTAAAGTAAGAATATATATAGTTCTAGGGTTAATATATATTAGTATTTAATCTAGAGCCTTAGCGTATAGCTTTATAAAATAATAGTAACTTTTTAATCTTGTTTATATAATAGCTACTAACTTTTTAAGCTTTATTAGAGATTATTAATTATATATAATAGTATTATTATATAAAAGCCTACTACCTTTATCGCTACTACCTTATTAACAGTAGCTTTACTAATAAAAAGTTTTACTACTTCTATTATTTTTATAGTTATTACCCTAAAGCTTATATTATATAGTATTTAAATCCCTAGTATTTACTCTATAATAGTAAGTATAATAATACGTATCTTAATAATTATAATTATACTATAGCTATTAACTAGTAAGCTAATTATAATATCTCTCCTTATACCTCTATATATACTATTATTAATTATATTGCTAAGTATTATAGTAAGGCTAAATACTAAAGCTAGAGCTACTAAGATATTACTAAAGAAATACTACTTAAGGTTAGTTAGAACTATAGCTTTATTAGCTTTGTTGCTTACTTTATAAATAAGCTAGCTACTAAGAGAGACTAGTCTTTTATAGAGATTAACTACCTTTTATTAAACTTTTTACTCTAAGTTAGTATTTATATTATTAAGTCTATTAACTATAGGCCTCCTAATAAGTAGTAGAATACTTTTATTATTACTAAAAAGACTATATATATAATATATAATATATATTAGAAATACCTTACTTATAGCCCTAAGTAGTAGGATTTAATATACTTTAAGTTCTTTATAAAGGTTAATTTTATATATTAACCTTAATAATATTTCTTATAAGCTTTTAACTATATACTAAGCTATTTCCTACGTTATTTACTAATTTAAGGGTATAATTAATATAAGTACTACTACTATGTAAAGTTAATTTTATATTATCTATATAATAATCCCTTAGAGGTTAAGACTATAGAAGGTATTAATTTTACTATATTTATAGAGGCTTATAATAAGTACTTATTACTTTACTTATAAGCTTATAAAGATAACTATTATAATGAGTTACTACCCTTAACTAAAAAAGAATTTAAAGAGGATCCTAATAATAAGGATTAAGTAACTAGTAAAGAATAGGAATAGCTAGCTATATAGTTACTATAGTAAGAGCTTAAAACTAAAAATATTAACTTACTAGGTAACTATAATATTAATATAGTATTTTCCTAGTAGCTTTATATTAGCTAATATCCTAACCTTTTTAATAGTAATACTAATTACTAGAAGAATATTAAAGAAAGCTATATTTATACTAAAGCTAATTTTTTAGATAGTATATTTAATTACCTAAATACTTTATAATATATTATATTTAATACCTTTATTAACTATACTTAATAGCTTTATAGCCTATAGCTAGTATTACTTTTACTAGTATAAGTTAATAGTTAAGGTAGTATAAGGAAGTTATTCCTAATCTAGGCTATTTTTATAAGGCTTTAATAGCTATCTCTAGGCTTTATAGCTAAGGCTACGCTTACTAATATAGCTACTAATACTATTAATAGTGTTATTATTTACTTACTACTATGCTTTTTAGTCTTTTATACTTTAACTAAGCTACTATTACTACCTTTTACTAAATTAGCTAATTTTTAAGCTAAGCTATAGTCTATTTAATATCTTATTATTAATAAGAAGTTAATAATAAGGCTTTATACCCTTAGCTATATTAATAATTGTTTATAGTAAGTATTTCTTACTTATTAAGATAACTTCTTTAGTAGCTATAGTATGCTACTACTTAGTAACTTTTATTAGCTACTACTGGTTATAGAGAAGCCTCTATACTATAGTAGTAAGCTAATAGCTTTATTAGAGATTAAAGGCTATATTACCTATTACGCCTTTAATAAGACTACTATACTATAGTAAGTTATATGCTAATAAGGTAATAAATAGGTAGCCTTTTAAGAAGCCTTACAAGGCCTACGCTATAGCTAACCTAGCCTAGTTAACTAGAATTTACTTTATATATATATTTAAGCTAAGTTACCTTTACTAGAAGTAGCTATATTTAATAATACTATTTAACTATATCCTACTAATATATAAGTTTATAACTATAATAGAGATTATATAGAATGCTTATAGGTATTATATATATAAGTTAGGGTTATAAATGTTAGCTATAGAGCTATAAAGGTTAAATCTAATTTAGCTAGTAATCTATATAATAAAGTACCTTTATATATTAGTATATAAGTTATACTTATAAAGAACCTTTAGACTACTATTAGGCTTATTAATAGGGCTCTTAGTATTATATATAACCTTACCTAGTAGACCTCTATAACTAACTTTTATACGTAGTATCCTATAGTTATCCTTATAAACTTTAATTAATATAGTAGGCTATTATATTTTATAGATCTAGCTTTAGCTATTATAATACCTATATTTTAATTATTAAGGGACTTTATAAAAAGTAATATATCTTATAGTTATATATAGTTCTTACTAATTATTACTTATAGTATTATAGTATATAAGTTGTAGGGTATAATGTTATAGTAAGTTATAGCTAATATCTCTTTTTATAACTTCTAGGCTAGGCTTTCCTATATAGCTGTATTACGAGTTAAGACTTTTAAGGGTATTATATTTAATATGGTGTTTAATTTAATAGATATTTAAGGTAAGACTAATACTAGTATATTAGCTAGGGTTACTAACTTTAAATGCTAGGCTTTTAAGATAATTTAATACTAGGATTAATTTACTAGTAATATAGGAAGGGAAGAAAAAATAATATTTATTTAAGTATAATATTAAAGGCTTTTATAGTATATATTTATAATATTTAAAGGATAAGAAATACTTATAGATAGCTATAAATATAGGAACTATAGATAACTTTAAACTAGCCTATATACGTGTATATTAGTAATAGTACTATAATACGTAAGCGTAATATAAGGTAATACTTTATATTCGTAAGTAGCTTTAAAAGTCTATATCTTTTACAATTACTTTTATATTTAAGCTTTATAGCCTATTTAGCTATATATAAATAGATAAGTAAGCCTTTATATACTTAAAAATTATTACCTTTTATTACCTAGTCTTAGGATATATAAGAGTTACTTATATATTTTAAGGCTATATACTTTTTTTTTTAAAAGCCTTTTTATTTAAATACAAGTTCTTTTTTTTTTTTAAATATAATAGCTACTATAAAGCTTTATATATATATAGCTTAAAGCCTTATAGGCTAGAATAAAACTATACCTAGTAATAAAAACTAGAGAACTTAATATTATTATAGTAGAGTTGGAATATACCTACTAGACTACTTCTATATTAAGTTACTAAAGGGTAATTCTAGCCTCTAGTCTAAGGTATTAAAATTTAAATAGTTAGGATAGATAAACTTTTACCTATCTAGACTTTAAGATAGCCTAACTTATAGGAGAATTTAAAGTAAAAAAACCCTTTAAGGTTTCTAGTAAAAGAGGGGACTTATAGTTATAAAATAGTCTATATAGTTAATTACGGCTAAGGTTACTACTATAGGGAACCTCTAGAGCTAGTTTTACCTATAGTATTCTTTTTCTAGTAGTATTTATTATCTATATATCCTTCTAGCTATTTAAATTTGCCTTCCTTAAATATTAAGAAGCTATATTATAATATTTACTTTTAGTATTAATAATTATTATATAAGAGATTATATATATACTTTACTCTAAAAGTAGGGTACCAATAATAAAAGTGTACTAAGGGTGGTTAAAAGTGCGCTAGTGTAGTGGTTGTGTGTTTGAACTATGTATAGTGTGTGTTTTTTTTTTAAAAAGTGGGGACTGGATAAATACTAGCCCGTAGATTTTCCTCCTATAGCTTTACGTCTACCTAGGGTCATGCTGCTATACCTATTGGATCTTGTCTATGTTGCTCGGATGTGCATCAAGTATAGTACGAGTAATACATGCAGTGTAATACAAGCACGTTAGGATGCTTCGACTTCCAGTTTCATCGCCATCCAATCAGGGAACTACGTCGGCGAATATGAAGCGGTCTCGCATGGCACCTACCACCCCTGGTTTAGCGCGTAGTCGATTCGCTAACCCCTTGATCACTGAGGAACGAAGCGGTGCGCCTCCGTGCCATGATGGCAAATGCAAAGGTTCAAGGTCGTTCCGATACGTGAAGGGTGCATGGTACATATGAACAAGGGAACAAACCAAGATTCTTTCCGAGAGAGAGAGAGAGAGATCTGCTTGTGTTGACGGCACGTAGCGACCTCGCATCTGAGCATACAGGTAACTCGGCCCACATAGTGACGGCGCACCCCCCCTAGTAGCGCGCTTCTTCGCACCTTTAACCCTAATAGCCCTATAACTTTAATCTATATTTATAAGCGTGTTTTTTAGTTATTATAAGTAATATATATATTTTCAAAATTATTAATAATTTCTATAATTAATATAATTATTTTTAAAGTCTTTATTTATATTATAAAGTAGTATTTTTATATTCTTAAGTTAATACTATATTATTAGCTTATAAAAGCTATAACTTAGTAAAAAATATAATAAATATAATAATACTTAAGCTTTAAAAATAAAAAATATATTATTTAATAAGTTTTATAATAAAAAAGTATAAAATATATATTAAGTTATTACTAGGTTTAATATATTATTATTTAAATTCTTTAAAATTAAAGTAATAATTAATTATTAAATAAGTAATAAGTTAAAAGCTTTTTATATTATAATAAAGATTTTAAAACTAAATTAAAGTATAAAATAAATATTATATAGTTTAAAAAAATAATTTTTAAAACTATTAATAAATTCTTTAATTTTTATAATAATTTTATATAGATTAAACTTTTAAATATCTATAATATAAATAAAATAAGTATCTTAGAAAGAAAAAATAATAATAAGCTTATTCTTAGGTTTTTTAATATAAAGTTAAAATATATAAAAATTAAAAGATTATAAACTAGGCCTCTAATAACTATAATTAAGTATATTAAAGCCCTAGGTGTTATTTTTAACTTTTTAGTTATTTTTAAAAATATATCTATATAATAATAGTAATTTAATAATAATTTTAATAAACCTTAAGCTTTTAATATATTAAAAAATAGCTAGAATAATTAAAATATTTTTTTTAAGTAGCTTAAATATATATTCTTCCCTTAAATATAACTAAAAAATAATTCTAACTTTTTATTATTAATTTTAAATAGTTATAGTAGCTATATAACTAATAAAGCTATATAGTTTTATTTTAAAAACTATATATATATATTATTTCTACTAGTATTAAGATAGAGGTATTAGAACTACCTAAATACCTCTAGGGGTAGTATAGTAGGAAAGGGGAGAAAACATAATAATATAATATAACTATAATAGACTATATAACAAGATATTATAGGTTTAAGGGTTATTTAATAAGTTAGATTAATTAATTAAATAAATATTAAGCAATTATAATTATATAATTATATTAGAATAGTAAAGTAATTAAACTTATAAATTAAAAAATCTAAATTATATTATATTTATTATTTATAACTAGTAATATAGCTTTTAGCCTTTTTATACTTTTCTACTCTATCTTAATTAACTATTACTTACTTAATTAATTAATTATACTTATCTTAATACTTTTCTTCTACTATATATAGGGGGGGTACTAATTTTCTATTATAATCCTCCCTTTAATATACTACTTACTTTTAAGTATAGCGTAGTAGAAATAACTATAAAACTAACCTAAGAGTAAAATAAAATATATCTATTATAAAAAAATTCTTATTATATAGTAATTAATTAAATAGTATTAGTAGCCCTTATACTCCTCTTAATTCTTTAATTACTATTCTTATATTAATTTATCCTTATTTAAAAGTTTAAAGGCTTTTATAAATAGTTTATAAATAGACCCCTAATTCTCTTTAAGTATAATACTAGTAGGGGCTATAGTTATATATATATTTATTCTCTTAATATAAATTACCTTTATTATTATTATTTTACTAATTAGGTTAAGTTTAGAGGCTACTATTATAATTATATAAAAGGTTTTAGTACTTAGTTTTATAGTTTTTTTTATAGCTTTAAAGAATATAATTTTATTAGTTTTAAAGTTAAAACTTATTTTTTTTTTTTTAAAAGAATATTTTAAATCTCTATAATAGATTTTAATTTTTTACTTATTAATTATTTTATAGCTTTTTTTATAGAATAGTAGTAATTTAATAAAGTATTTATTTTTTAGTTTTTTATTAGCTATAAATCTAGTTCTTTACTTTTTTAGGGTCTTAGGAATTTCCTAAGTATTCTTTTTCCTTAAAGTTTATAGTTTTAAAATCTTTAGCTTTATACCTTTTTTTTTTAGAGTTTTTAGATTAAGGGTATTTAGCTTTAATATTAATAATAGTAAGGCTTTACTAGGTACCTTACTTTAGAGCCTTTTAAATCGCTTTAGCATAGTTAGTCTTTCCTTTTCTTTATTATTTTTATTACTTTTATATTTAACTAATTAATTTAAAGGTATATTTTATAAGCTAGGTTTTACTTTAAATAAGTCTAGTAAGGCTTTTCTTTATTAAACTATAAAGTCTTATAAAAAGATACTCTTAATTTCTAGGGTTAACTTTTTAATATCTACTAGCTATATTTTCCTTATTACTTTATTTACTAGCTAAAAATTCTCTTTATTTATATTAAAGCTAATTCTTTTTTTAAGTATTTCTAAGTCTATTAATTCTAACTTAAGGGATAATATAGGTATATATTTTTTTTATTAAAGAATTATTTAGTTAAATAGGTTTAAAGGTATAGCTAGTAAGTATTTATACTATTTAAGTTTAAGAATATAATAAATTTAAGGCTTATACTAAAAGCTTTAAATACTAGTAGGTAAAACTTTAATAGACTTACTAAGTCTAAAGGTACTAAAGAATACTATAGTAGTTTAAATACTTAAGTAAGTAAACTTTAAGGGATATATTTTTATATAAGGTTTTATAAAGATTTTTATATTTAGTAGTCTTTTTATATTATATACTAGTATTTTTTTAAGAAAAAAAGAAATAAGGCTTAAGTTATATATATTTAGATTATATAGGCTTTTTTTCTTTTTTTTAAGTTCTATATTTAAATATATTATTAATTAACTAGTAAATTAGTATTACTTAGTAACTAAAGGGAGAGCTATACTTTTTAGTTTTAGTATATTTTTTATAATATTAGTAATAAGTATTTTATTTTTAATATACTAAGAGTATTATAATCTTAATTTATTATAAGCTATTACTATAAATAGTTACTTAAGTATTATTATAGCTTAATTAATTAATTACCTAAAAGTCTAGTCTAAAATTAATAATAATTTTTTATCTTTTTTATTAGTATTCTTATATAGCTATATTTTATTATCTATATTAAATATAGTAATAAGAATATTTTTAAAAACTTCTAAGATAAGAGTTTTAATATAAGATTTTATATAAAATAATAGAGTAAGTATATAAATATACTTATACTCTTACGCCTCTTTTTATAGTTTAATTAGTAGTAAGATTATATTAAAGCCTCTATAGTAGCTAAGGTTATTATAGAAAGTTTTCTATATAAGTACTATTAATTTTATTTAAAGCCCTTACCCTTATAGTATAGAGTTATAAATAAAAAAAAAAGTATTTTTATAATTAAATATATAATATATTTAATAACTATTTTTAAAATTAGTAAGCCTAGTAATAAACCTCTTACTAAAGATATTTTATTTAATTATTTTAAAGTATTCTTTCTTAAATAGTACTTTATATTATATAGTATTTCCCCTTAGTATATATATATTTTATATATAGTTATTCTCTATAAAATAAGGGTAAGGGTATTTTATAATTAAAATTAGTTTTTTTAAGATATAATAAAGATTTTTAAGGCTTTTCTCTATAATAATAAATATTATATTATAAGTAAAATTACTAGCTTAGCGATTTATATTTAAATTATATATAAAGTCTTTAATATCTTTTAAATAGTTTTCCTAGCTATATTTATATATAAATATCTCTTTTTTATACTTTCTTAGGGGTACTAGTACCTAGTTAAAGCTTTAGTATATAAAGTTACTTTCCTCTATTAGTATATAAGTAGCTTACTAAGGCTATCTATCTTTTATTATAAAGATAAGTAAGGGGCTTTTAAAAACCTTAAGAATTATATAAAAAAGTAAGCTAGCTTTATTATCTAGGTTATAGAAGAGGTTTATATAAACTATGCCTAGTATATATCTTATATAAGCTAGGTTATACGTATCTAGCTTATTAATAAAAATATTTTAAATATATTTTATAAACTTTTTTATAATATAGGTTACTTAATTAATTAATTATAATTAAAAAGGGATTTATTTTAAAAGGTTTAAAAAGTCTTTATTAAGTTATTATAGTTTTTATAATATATAAAAGGGAAAAAAAAAAGAGAAAGAAAAAGTATAAAGATTCTTTCTTATATAGTTATTTATAATAGTATTTACTTAATTAATTAATATAAATATATTTTCTTTATCTAGTTTTCTTACTTGCTAAGCTAGTAGTAGGGTAACTACTCTTTAATTTATTATAGTAGTGTTTACTTAAGTATTTATTCTAGTAAGGCTAGAGAAGCTTTTAAAATATCTAGGAATAATATTAATAACTTTAGTAATTAGTTTATAATATCTTTATTAATTAATTAATTAATAAGAATATTATTTTCCCTAGCTTTTTTTACTTTTAAAGGTAAATATATAATACTTTAACTTAGTATAAGGATATTATAATCTAGTAAAGTTGCCTACTAGTTTAGTTAGTTTAAGGTAATATAAATTAGGCTAGTTTATTTTATTAGTAAATATATTAGCTATTAATTAATTATCTATTTTTTATATTAATTATTACTTTTTTCTTAAGCTTATAACTATTCTTATTAATTTACCTTTATTAGTTACCTATTATTTAGTAAGTTAATTTACTTAGCTAGCTTAGCTAGTATTTACTTAACCTCTATATAGCTTTATAAGGTCTTTCTTTTTTACCTTTTATTTCCTTTTTTTCTTCTCTTTCTTATATACTTTTTTAGTTAAGGTTAACTTTTTTTTACTATTCTTATCCTTTTTTCTTTAATTTATACTTTTTAATATTATACTTTACTTTATAATAGCTTTTTTAAATCTACTAGAGCTTCTTTTATTTTATTAAAAGGGTTTACCTAACTTTTACTTTTTAATAACCTAGGAGCTAGATTAGTAGTAGTTTTTAACTTAGACTACCTTATTATATAGGTGTAGGGGGGAAATTATTCTAGTAAAGTTTATTTTAAAGGAATATATCTTAAAAGTTATAAGTTATATTTTTAAATTAGCTTTAAAGCCCTAGAACTAATTAATTAATTTATAAATTATATCTAATTTTAAAGTTATTATTTATAGTAGTTATACTTTTAACTAGTTTAGATATCCCTTATATATTAAGTTTAAGTTTAAATTATACTTTTTATTTTTATAAAGGGTTATTTAGTATACTTTAAGTAATAATAATAAGGTCTTTAATAACGCTATTAAATATCTTATTATTAAGCCTTACTAGATCTATATTCTTACTAAACTAGCTTATCCCCTAGGCTAGTTTTTTAGATAGCTATCTTCTAGTTATTTTTATATTATTAAGGCTTTTTTTATTACTTTCTATAGTAGGTAAAACCTTTAATATTATAATTATTATATTAAAAACTTTATAATAAATTACTCTATTTATTATAAATATATAATATTCCTTTTCTTTAAGTATATTTTAATTCTAGGTTTTTAAAAAGGTAATTATATTAATTATAAGTATTATATTTATAGTAATTATTCTTAGACTTACTTATAAGCCTATTAGGTAGTAAAAGGTTATATTAAGAACCTTAACTTTCTTCTTATAGGCTTAAACTACTAGGATAAAATAAATTATAATTCCTAGACTACTAAGGTACTTTACTTTTTAACTACCCCTAAGATCTCTTAGTATTAAGTATTTATTAAAATTAGTAATATACTAGAAGTTAATAAAGGTTTAGCTTTTTTAGCTTTATATAAATTAAAGGATTTTTTTAAGTATATAAGGAAGATAAAAGTTAAAAGTAATTTATTATTTATTAAGGATAGTTATATTATTTTTAAGGATTACTTTTAAATTTTTACTTTTTCTTTTTTTTTATAACTAATTAGTTAAGAATCCTTTTTATAAATTTTTTAAGCTATAACTATAGTAGAGGTAAATAGTAATTATTATTTTAAGAATTATAATTATATTAATATCTATTTTTACTATAAGTAAATAGAGTTTTTAAATTATTTCTTATATAAAATTTAGAAAGGCTTTTCCTTCTTAATTAATTAATTATATAAAAGAAGATATTTCTAGTACTTATTTTTTTTAGAAAAGGGTTAGCTAAGTATATTATTCTTAGTTAATAGTTATATAAATACTATATTATATCCTTAAAAAAGTCTACTAAACTACTTATCCTAAATTAAAGTTACTTATAATCTATTTCTTAAATTTAAAATTACTTATAATTTATTTTTTAAAATTAAAGTTACTTATAGTTTATTTTTTAAGATTAAAGTTACTTAAGGTCTAGTATTAAGTAACCTTATAGAGGGAGTCTTTACCTAAAAGGATATTATAGCCCTAGTAAGAGCTATTATTTATTTATTTAAACTAGTAGAGGGAGTCCTTACTTAAAAGGATATTATAGCCCTAGTAAAAGCTATTATTTATTTTTTAAGGTTAAGGTTATTTATAATCTATTTCTTAAGGTTAAGATTACTTATAATCTATTTCTTAAAGTTAAGATTACTTATAATCTATTTTTTAAGGTTAAGATTATTTATAATTTATTTTTTAAGATTAAAGTTACTTATAATCTATTTTTTAAGATTAAAGTTACTTATAATCTATTTCTTAAGTCTAGGGTTTTATATTAAAAGCTTAGCTACTATTAATAAATTACTATTAATAAACTACTATTAATAGATTATTATATAGTAGCTTAATTAAAAAGATTTTTTTTTAATTAATTAATTATATAGACCTAGTTAGTATTTTTCCTTAAGGTTACTTATCTTATACTTTTTCTCTATTTTTAAGATTATCCTTATCCTATTAGTATAACTACTACTTAATTAATATAACTACTACTTAATTAATATAACTACTACTTAATTATAGTAGTAGCCTATAAAACTATTAATTAAATAGTTCTAATAAAAGTTTAGATATAAAAGATACCCTTTCTTTATTAAAGTCTTAAAAAGGTAGTTATAGTTTAAGTAAAGTATTCTTATTATAAGGTTCTAGATTAAGTAAGTATATATAAGGTTTAGAAAAGGGTAAGTATATATAAGTTCTTCTTATATTAATCTTAAAAAGTTATAGAAAAATAGCTTTAAATAATATTATATAATATTTAGACTTCCTAGCTTTTAATATAGCTAGTAAGTAAACCTCTAGTCTTTTAAAGTAACCTAATTCTTAGTTACTTTATAGCTTTTTTTATAGCTTTAGGTTATACTCTTTATTACTATTTTCTATATTAAAAGAAGTTATAAATATTAGTTATTATAATACTTTTTCTTTTTCTTTTTCTTTTAATTAGTTAAAGTCTTTTTTTTTAATCTTTAAAAAAAGTAAATTATTATTAGTACTACGCTACTATCTTTTATTATCTTTTTTAAAAAGTTTAATTTAGTTAAGTATATATATACTTATAATACTAAACTTATTTAAAATTCTTAGCCTATAAGCCCTAGTTATTTCTACTTTAAATACTATTATATAGGGCCTTTACTAATATATCTTTATCTTTATAGTTTTTAATAAATTATTTAACTAAATAATATTATATATTAATACTAGGTTTTTTTTTTTAAAAGGTTAATATAAAGATTTTTCTTAATACTTATATATTATTTTTTTACTAAGGTCTAGTAAAAGTCTACTATTTTCTTTATTACTTTTTTAATATTTTACTTTTTTTTTAAAAGGATTCTTAGTCTTACTTTAAAAAAATTTTTAAATATTTTTATATTTAACTAATTAATTAGTTTTTATATTAAGTACTCTATTTTTAAGGGGAAAATAAGGTTTTATTTATATATTAGGAAAAAAAGGGTTTTACTATATAAGCTTTTAATAGATATTTTTTTAGTAAATAATACTTTATTAAAGTACTTAACCTATCCTTCCTTATTTTTATAGGCTATCTTAGCTAAGGATTATATAAAAGTCTAATACTTAGCCTTTACTATTCTATTTACTTCTAAGTAGTATTTTAAAGTAATAATATATTTTATATTAATATTTTTTAGGAGGGTTAGTAAATACTTTTTTATTTTAGGGCTACTATCTACTATTATAAAGATTATTAATTTATATTAAATAATTAATTAATATATAAACTTAGCTATTATTTTTAAGTTAATCTTTCTAATAAGTTCTACCTCTAGCTATCTTATTAAGTTATTTTTTACTTTTATAATAGCTATATAACCTTTATTTATTAGTATATACTACGTATTAAGGTAAATTTTTACTATTAGTAGTAGTTTAGGCTTTAAGAAATATAGATCTTCTTTTTACCTCTATAAGGTATATTTTTAGTATTTTTTATAGTAAGAAATTACTATACTAATATTATTCTATATACTTCTCTACTAGTATTTCTTTTTTAAAGTTTAATATATTACTTTATAGCCTTTATAGTATAATTCTAAATAGTATTATTTAATTAATTCTTTCTAGTATTTATTTTTATTTATAACTAGTACTAGGCTAGTTATATTTTTTATTAGCTTTTTTTAAAGCTTATTCCTTTTAAAGATAAACTTTATAGTATTCTTCTAGAAAGCTTTATATTTTTTTATTATTATATAGCTTAGTCTTTTTAGTATTTATAAAAAATTAATTATATCTATATACTTAAATAATAAATATCTTTCTAGCCTAATTAGTACTATTTTTTTAAGCTTATTTAGGCTTACTTTTTTATAACTATTTTTTAAATTTTTTAATTATTATATATATATAATATTAAGATATTAATTAATAAATTTATTATCTAAGATATTATATTTAGCTTTATATAAGTCTACTCTATAACAAGGTTAAACTATATATTATCTACTTTCTTCTTAGCTTCCTTTAGTAACCTATTACTATCTATAAGTAATTTAGGGTTACTAGCCTTAATCCTAGCCTTAAGATCCTCTAGAATCTTATTAGCCTTATCCTTATTAATAAGGCCTTCCTTTTTAGCCTTCCTAATAATTTCCTTAGTAGTATTACTACTAAGGGCTTATTTTCTACTTATAGTACGTCTTAGTATATATATATTATATAGGGGCTATTATCTTAGTTAGTAATAAGGGTCTTAACCTTCGACTTATATTCTTACCTAGTAGCTAAGGCTTATATAGCCGTGGAAGGTCTATTAACTAAAGTAGTTTGCTAGGTTGGGTATAAGGTTTTATATATATGTAAGGTTTATAGTAGGATTAACTCTTAAGTTAGGCTATATTTATAAGAAAATATAAGAAGAAGTTTTCTTCTATCTTATACGTAGGCTCTAAAGGCTCTTATAGTTAAGCTATAAAGCTTATTTACTTATATAGACTTTTTAAGTTATTTATTTAGAGTTTAACTAAAAAGGTATATAACTAAGTTAGTAATAAAGGTTTCTAACTATAGTCGTGACTTCTTAGTCTATATGCTTATATTATTGTTATACACGTTCTTAGCGTTAACTACGCTAGAGTAGTATAACTTTAAACTAGTCTATATAGCTAGAGGTGGGGTATCGCCTCTCCCTTATTTAATAATCTTATTATTAAGTCGGCTAAAGTAGCCAGCAGCTTAACTTTTATTAATTGTATATAACTATATATAAGTCTAATTCTCCTAGTAGTTTTCTTAATAAGGTATTTATAAAGCTATTTTTTATCTTAAAGATATATTTTACTATAAAATTAAAAAGTATAATATAACTAAGCTATCTTAGTATTATTAATTTAAAAATATTATTAGCTAAGTTATTAAGCTAGTATATAAGTACTAGTATATTAGTTTTTATTATAAACTAGACTTTATAGAGGTAGTTTTATAGTTTTTTAAAAATATTTAAAATAGCTTTATACTTTTTTTTTATAATATTATAATATATCTATATATTATTCTAAATATTACTTTTATATTAGATTACTCTTCTTTTTCTATTAATAACTTAAAGTAACTTAATACCTTATCTATTATTATTTATATTAGACTAAAAGATAACCTCCTTATATCCTTTTATAAGATTAAGTATTACTAGTATAAAATACTTAATTAATTAATTTTTTAATAAATTTATTTTTTCTTATTAGAGTTTACCTTAGTTAAATACTACCCTTTTTCTTATAAGTATTATAAAGGGTTTTATAATAATACTAAAATCTTTAATCTAATAATAATAGAATCTTATAAGTTTTAAGAAAGTTTTAATTTTTATAATATTCTTATACTTTTTCTATTTAAAGATTTTTACTATTTTTACTTTTTTAAATTATTTTTTTACTATACTATATATATATTTTATAATTATTATAGATTTTTAGTAGAATAAGCTTTTTCCTCTTAAGATTATATATCTAGCTAGTTTAATATTAATAAGGATTTTATTAAGATTAATTAAATACTCTAAGATATATTTATAAACTTTAGGTTACTTTTCTTTATTTTAATAGGTTAATATAGGCCTTTTAACTATTATATTATCTAAAAAGGGTTTATATATATCTAGTATTAGGTTATAGAAGATTTTTATTATAATTCGTATAAATTAAGTAACTAAATTAGTTATACTTTATAATAAAGTATATATTCTTAAGAGTCTAATAAGTATTAAGAAGGTTATAAAGTCTTAACTTTTTATAGCTAGGGAGACTTAGTTATATTTAGAGAAAAAGTCTAGTAAAGATAAGATTTTATATATAGTAATATCCTTAGAGTATTTATCTATACTTAAAAGTTAATAAATATTTTTAATTATTTTACTATTTATATATATTACTAAATTAATAAGCTAGACTTTTTTATTTTTTTTTTATACTAAGAAATATAGATTTTTATATATAGTATATAATTTTTTAAAATCCTTTTTTTAAGATATATTTTTAATAGATTAACTACTTTTATTTCTATCCCTTTTAGTATTAGGATATTTCTTACTTATTATATATTATATAGTATAATTTTAATAGATTATAGTAGTATTACTAGAGGGTTAAGTCTACTATATTTATAAAAGTTTTAAGCTAAAGCTTTTTCTTTATTAAATAAAATTTCTTTAAAGATATCTTATTCCTAGGTTATTAGTATATTTTTTACTTTCTCTTATATTATTTTTAATCTTTCTAGGTTTAATTTACTCCCTCTTAAAATAGCTAAAAATTTTAATATTATTTATTCTAGATATTTAAAAGCTTTAAGGCTATTTTAGATACTTTTAAAGGCTTAGGACTATTTAATTAATTACTATTATAAGTTTCTTTTTAATATAGAACTATCTAAAGGTATATTATCTAAAGGGTTAACCTTTTAGGACTTTTTCTTATATATTATATTAACCCTTAATTTCCTACTAGTAGGTTATTAACTCTAGAACTTAGAGTAGTATTTTTAAAGTAATTTTTAGTAATAGTATTCTTTTTTTATTACTTGTTTTTCTTTTTATAATACTTTCCTTTCTTTTTTAGTATTTTATATAGTTTTTTTATATACCTTCCTTATATATATAAAGATTTTTATAATTATTATATTTATATCTTTTTCTATAATTAATATATATACCTTTTTTTTATTTTTCTTATTATTTTTTAGTTCTAAGGTTTTATTTTTATTTTTATTTTTTAGGCTTAAGGGTTTATACTTATCTTTAAGTATATCTTTACTCTTACCTTTTTTATTCTTTTTTCCTAGTATAAAATTATTTTTATATATTTTTATTATATAGACTTATAAAGTATATTATTTTACTTAATTAATTATTTAGACTAATCTTATAATTAAGTTTATTAAAGCCTATATAATATTTAATAATTTTATAGAGTTTCTTTTTAAATTATAATTAAGGTTATATTCTATAAGTCCTACTATAGGGGTTACTATTCTAATATTACTAAATTAATATTTTATTATTATTTAGCTTTTTAAAATTAAGTAATTAAATAATAGTTTTAAAGATTAAATAAATAGTATACTAAGGATAAATAGTTTTAATACCTTATTATTTAAGGTAATAAAGATTCTTTATAAAGTCTATACGTTACCTAGATATAGTTTAAAAGTACTTTACTTACTTATCTTAACTTTTTTATTTAAAAATATAATTATAGAAATAGTATATAGTTTATACTTAATACTAAATTAATTAGTAAGGCTTTTTATAATAATATTCCCTTTAGTATTACTATTAACTAAGGCTTTAAGTAGCTTTTTTTATAAGTTACTTATTTAAACGTATATCTATAGTAGGTTTTAAAAAAGTAATATAACTTTTTTATTAAGGGTTATACTATTAATCTTTATTTTTATTTAGATTATATATATTAGCTCTTAGTTATACTTATTATACTCTTTAGCTAGTAATAATATTATTTTAAATTTTTTTTTTTCTTAGCTTTCTAATATATTTATTTTATATTCCTTTATATAGTTTCTTTTATCTATAGTAATTAAGTAATCCCCTAGTCTTAGCTAATATAGTTTTTTAATAGTATTTATTTATTACTCTTACTATACTATTTTCTTACTATACTATACTAGCTTTATAATATTTATTTAAGCTATTAATTTAATAATATTTTTATAGAATTTATTAAAGTTTATTTTTATAGCTTTTTAAAGGCTTTTTAAAAGTAAGTAATTTAGATTTTTAAAGGTTTAGAAAGTCTTATCCTTTCTACTATACTCTTAGAGTCTATCTCCTTTATATAAATTTATTAAGAATATTTAATTAACTAATCCTATTTTTTTATTACTTTTTTAAAGAACTAGTAGAATCTTATATATTTTTCTTATATTATCCTTAATATTTTTATAAAATTTCTTAATTTTTACTATAAATTTTAAAATAAGGCTAAAAATATTATTATAGGTAATCTTAGTTTTTATATTTAAAATATTATTAAATATTTAATTAACTAATTAGTTCCTAATTAACTATTTAAAATTCTCTAGCTTTTAGGGTCTACTACTAGATCTTTTTTTTACTATTATTTTTTCTTTTTTACTATTATTTATTAATAGCCTTAGCTATTTAAGTTTACTTATATTTATTAATATTAAGTTAATACTAATTTCTTAGTTAATTAGTTTATTAAACTTCTATATATTTACTTTAGTTATCTTAGACTTTTTATTTACTTTTATTATTTTAATAATCTTTTCCTTAATATTCTTTACTTACTTTTTTTCCCTAGTTATTATTATAAGTCTTAAGGGTTTTACTATATTAGTAGTAGTCTTTATTTTTTTATTATTAGATTCTTATACCTAGAAAATAATAAAATTATAAAGTAAAAAGTTTTTTAAGAAATATAATATAAAAACTAGTAGAATTACTTTTTTTTTTTTCTAGAGTATATTAAATATATAGAAATATTAAATAAGTTAATATTATTTTTATAATTTTTAGTATATAGCTTATATTTATTTATTATATAGTTTTTATTATTATAATACTAATAATAGTATTTTTTATTTTATAAGAGGTTAGTAATAAAAGTAAAAGAATTTTTTTCTTCCTTTTCTTATTTTTTTTAATTAAATAATACTATATTAGCTTTACTAGGTAGTAGCTTATTTAATTTCTTTAAAATCTCTTTTTATAAAGTATCTAGTTTTACTTTACTTATATAGAGTTATATTATAAAGTCTTTAATCTATCTTATAGTCTTAATCTAGAGGTTTTAAAAGCCTAAAGTAAGACTTTAAATATTATTTTTTAAAATAAGAAGCTAATTTTTTTTATTTTTTACTTTTTTAGCTATAAATTACTTTTCTTCTTTTACTTATTTCCTAGACTTATAAAGTAAAGGATCTTTATAAAAAAGGTTAACTTTTATATTTAAATAGTTTTTTTTAATTTCTATTAACCTTTTAATAAATTTAATTAATTAATTAATAAGTTTTTTATATAGTAAGTCTATTAAGGTTTTAATAGAAGTATTACTAGTATTATAGTACTTTATTATATATTTATAAGGAATAGTTTTAATAAGCTA
>JADHZA010000156.1:0-46249 GCA_018831705.1 Torrubiellomyces zombiae
TACTACATCATCTCCATCATGGACACGTTCGACATCTCCGAGGGACGCATATTACCCAGCAACGGGCTGGCAGAGTTCACAGTTGGCTACAGAGCAGTCGTTTGGCGGCCGTTCAAGGGCGAAACGGTAGGGCGCATTGAGCACCCGCGTTGGCCATGATCAAGGTCTAATCCGGGACAGGTTGATGCCGTCGTGTACTCGGTGAATCCCCAAGGCTTTTTTGCGCAAGCAGGACCTTTACGCCTCTTCGTGTCTGCTCATGTACGTTGGAACTGAGCGATTCTATTGTTCTACTCAAAACCTGGAAACTCTCATCAATGAGCTTCCTTCTGACCCTTGTCTAGCTGATACCCAGCGATATCAAATGGGACCCGAACGCGACGCCACCGCAGTTTACCAACAACGAAGACACCGTCATCGAACCGGGAACACACGTTCGCGTCAAGATAATTGGGACGAGGACGGAAGTTGGAGAGATGTGGGCGATTGGTAGCATCAAGGAGGACTACCTAGGGTAAGGCTGCCTGGAGAGTCGATGAGCAGCCTTTCGCTAACCTTTTCTTTCCAGGTGCCTTCAGGGCTGAATAATGGGCGCAGGTCCGAGTCTCATTTAATCATTTGAGCAACAACGGAATAATTGCCAGTCAAGCCACACATTCTAGTCTCTCAACGGCACAAGGGGGGTTGTCGGCGGGAAGAGAGCGCCAGCGCAAGAATGATGCGCATACGGGATCTGACGAAGAAGCACAGGCGCATCAGCATCAAGGTCGTCACTGGCTACGCTTCAATGAGCCATGATCCAGCTAACCTCGCCATGGCTTCGCTCCATAGATTGTCGATCGACCTTAGGTCGCAACGCCATTTCTCGCATCTACGAGATATTACCAGGGGAAACGACGGACTATCGGACTTTGGGGGCGTTGGTTGGTTTCAGCATGTCATGAAGAATCATTATGAAAAAGTTGTAGACCCAACATTATCAAAGTCAAGTTATCTACTTTGAACTTCAGCTTTGTTCCTTTAGGAAGAGGGTTCTTGGTGATAAAAGAGCCCAGGTCTGTCCTAAAGAGAGAAACCCAGGCCCCACCTCTCGGAATTGACAGGCGGACCATGACCTGATCAATCGGTCCCCACGGGGACCGAAAACCCCCCGGAGAGCGGGGGTTAGGTGCTGCATGCAGTACCCCCGCCGCTCGATTCCCAGATTCAGGGCACCTGTATGTACGCTGAACCGTGGCGCTTGCGTCTCGTAGCTGGTGGCGGAGACGATATAATATCCGACCCCGTTGATAAGCAGTGACATCTCCGCAGCTGTCAAGAAAGATGTGTACCTATACTTGTACATGATAAAACGCGAGCCATGAGCACTTTCTTTACCTTCAATCTCTTATCGACGACAAGGAGAAGCCTCAAAACCCAACATATCACTCTTGGTGCTCTGTACAAGCACAGCCGTCGTCCATTCAGCATTAGCATCGTTAAGTCGTGGCCGTTGAACTTGACCATGATGCAGGCCTCCAACAAACTACAGAGGGCTTTTTCCGAGGGTAAGCAATCCTTGGGTATGTGGCAGATGGTGCCCGGTGCAAACGTATCGCGAATATTGGCACGGACGGGGGTGGATTGGGTCTTGGTGGACTGTGAGCACGGGAATATCGATGGTACGTGAAACTTGATGCCTTGAACAAAATATTGTTTTCCCATCTCTGTTCCCTGCACAATGATGGCCTTGACTAACGGCCATAATTGGTTGTCTTTGCGTAGATGCCGCCATGCATGAGGCTGTACCGGCCATTGCGGCGTTGGGGCCGTCTCCTATTGTCAGACTACCGGATGTACAATCATGGATGGTCAAACGTGAGCATGATCATCATCATGATCCTCAGTGAAAACGTTCCAAACTGACTGAATTTCCCATCAGGCGCACTGGACGCTGGTGCTCACGGCGTGAGGACCACCAAGCCGAGACACAGCACAGACATGCTGACGACCCTCTCAGATTCTTGTTCCCCTTCTACGCTCCGTTGAACAGGCCAAGGATCTCGTTCAAGCTGCCAAATTCCCACCATGGGGCCGTCGCGGCTTTGGCTCACCTCTTTCCCCGGGATGCTTCAACCCAGTCCCGTCTTTCACAGAATACCTTCAACAGGCCAATAGTTCCCTCCTCACGATGGTGCAGATAGAGACCCGCGAAGCTCTAGAAGCGGTAGATGACATTGCCGCTGTGGAAGGCATTGATGTTCTCTTCATTGGGCCGTTTGACCTTGGTGAGTCCCAGCTATTCCAATCCACAGTCAGTGGACGTGGGCAACTGCAGTCGTGACTGAGAGAGTGTGAGTAGGCAACAGTATCGGATGCCCCATCTTGAATGGTGTGGTGCCTTCGGAGCTCAAGCAAGCTCAGGCCAAAATACTTGCCGCGTGCAGGAAGGCAGGCAAGAAGTGTGGCATCTACGCCACTGGAGGCGAGCAGGCCAAGCTGTTTGCCGGTCAAGGTTATGACATGATCAACGTGGCGACAGATCAGACCACGTTGGAATTTGCTGTTAGTCACCAGCTCAGTCTAGCTCGCGGTGGACCTGCGCCAAGGCAAGGCGGATCGTATTGAGAATGAACAACAAAAGGGACAACGCGCCCATGAGCTCCGGTGGACGCTGGAGCAGGTAAAGTAACATTTCGGTTGCGGACGCAATGTCTAGCTTTCCTCGACCTGGTTCATCTTTGCCTCGACTTGATCCGCGGTGAATTTGTGCATAAGCTTGACGGCTTTGCCCACGCTATCGACGGTCTCCTCCGTCGCATCGACCCTACTTATATGAATCTGGACGTGTACAATTCGCTCAGCAAATACTCCATGTCTTCATTGGCCACATGTTCACTCACAACGGGAATGTCAAAGTCGTAAAGTTCCCTCCAAGGCTTGTCCTGAGCCAAGTTGACCTCGCGATAGAGAAATGGGCGCTTGTCCCAGACATCGGACAAGACTGCCTTCGCTTGAGTACAAAGACCACAGTTATCACGGGTGAAGAGGGTGATCCTGCAGGCTTGCAGAAGACGTCGTGAGGCGAACATGTGAAATAAGTGTTATCAGCCTAGTGAAGGAGGTGAAAGATAAGGTTTCCCGTGTGTCTTTCTTGATATGCTTTCGCAAGATTGTCCCATGCCCCGTCCGCGAAGGCCAATATCTGGGTAGCACGGTAGCTCCGAGCTAGGCTTGGTGGCTACGGAGAGGACCCCGCACCCAACTAGGCAAGCGGTGAGCAGGTGGAACGGCCGCAGCCCGTCTCGGCAGTTGAACTTCTAGAAGAACCCACCCCGTCAGCCGGTTCGAAATTCAATTTATTCGTTACTGCCGTTCGCCAACGTCTCTCGCTCTGCCCCTGGTTGATAGACGCTTCTGAACCAGAATCGTGTCATTAGAGCATCCGAGGCCAAGATCGACTTGTTCAACATGGCTCTGGCGCAGAAGTGTGTGCACCAGGGTTGCGGCAAAGAGTTCACAGATGCGACAGAGAAGTGCGAGTATCACCCAGGTCCGCCCGTCTTCCACGAGGGCCAAAAAGGTGAGCCTCCCCCTTACTCTTTTCGCTCAGCAGTGAAAGAAACTGACATGTCCTCTTTTTAGGATGGAAATGCTGCAAGCCCCGTGTCCTCACCTTTGACGAATTCATGACCATCCCGCCTTGCACAACCGGTACGCACTCGACGACCGACAAGCCCCCCCAGATAGAAGAGAAGGCCCAGGACGATGACGCCGCACTGGCCAAAAAGATCGAGACCCTCACGGCCGCAGCACCGCCTCGGAAACCTATCAACACTGCACAGCATGCCCCGACCCCGCCGCCACCGGCTCCCGAAACAGACGATGACGACCCTAGCTTGGAGATACCAGACGGGACAGAGTGTAGACGACGGATGTGTGACAAAAAGTTCAAGAATGGAGCCAATAGAGAAGCGGAAACATGCGTGCATCACTCAGGCATACCCATCTTTCATGAAGGCAGCAAAGGCTATTCATGCTGCAAGCGAAGAGTGTTGGAGTTTGATCAGTTCTTGAAGATTGAGGGGTGCACGACCAAAAAGAAGCATCTTTTCATAGGGAGTGGGAAGAAGGGCAAGTCGGCAGGCGGCGATGAGGAAGTGCTGTCGTCCGTCCGGTACGTTGCAAGTCTCCTCAAAGACGACCAACTGACATGCCTACTAACGTTGCTTGACCCAGACACGACTTTTATCAAACACCCAAAAACGTCATTGCTTCTTTTTTCCTCAAGAAGATCGACAAGGAAACGGCCAAGGTCGATTTCCATTCAAAAGAGGTAGTTCTCGATCTGAAAACGAGCGATTCCCCGCGGAAGCGATACGCCACCACTGTGCCGTTATACGGCTCCATCAACACGCAAGAGTCTTCATACAAGGTCTTGGGGACCAAATTGGAGCTCTCACTGGTCAAGGCGGATGGAGCTTCATGGCCGGTCTTGCGGTCGGATGAGGCATTGACGGGTGAGATTCTGCAAGTAGGGCGGCCGGGCCAAGCCTAGGATGCATATACTTCTACATAGGGTTGTGTTCTTTGCTTCTCATCTACCCAGAAAATGCTGGGAAAACGCAATATGAGTCATGACTCCTGCTCAGTTGAGATATGAACGAATGGTAATGTCTGCCTGCGTAGTGATTTAGTATGCAGTAGTCGAGAGATGAGGCAAAATCAAGACCAGGTCCGTCAAGGATGTCACCCTCGGCTGAGCCGTCTGCCCAAACAGACGGTGCCGTTAGACAAAAGCTGGCTGTGTCGCCCAACTCGGTGGTGTTGCGAAACTCGTCATCTAAAAACATCCCCGTTGCATAATCGGAGAGTATATGCCTGGCTACACGGCCATCAGTAAAGGCTTCGGCCCGGGCCATGGCATGATGTCACGCTAAAAAGCTGGGGGATCGTGGGGGTTTATTACTAGTAGTCCACACCTAACACTCAGTCACTCGCTTTGCCTGCATGAAGGTTGGGGGAAGGTTAATGCAAGTATTAGATTAAAGTGTACAGCCACCATGCACCTCTTTCACGAAGTAGGGTCAATGACGGCTACAGATTGGCTACGTCTTTTCTCATCGCGATTTCATCCTCGGAGTTTGCCTCTGCGTCCATGGGAAGAATACGGTTCCCAATGTGTGACAGTGACGGCAGACCAAACTCTCCAACTTTATCTCTCTCCTGAGTCTCCCCCCACGGCGCCAATGGAGCTACTAGTAGCGAGCCAGCTCAGCAAGGTGGGGGGTGATTAGCGATTGAAATCAAAACAACCCGAACGCTCAAGAGAAGTCCCGTTAGGTGAATCAGAACAGGTGAGCAGAAGTTGCCAGGTCCGTCCTTGAGGTCGAGGCATCAATTCCAGCATTCTTGCATTAAAGCAGTGCCTATGTATGCGTTTCATCAGCAAGCGAAGCCCTTTGGAACAAGTATTACTGAGGTTAGACTAAATGGCATCATCTTGCACCGGCCGGCCCCGTGACAGGTTCAAGACCCCTGACGACGATCGACAAAGCGGTGGATGACGACGAAAGAGGCTTAGATGACCATCCGCTTGAGCTCATATGTATATAACCATGGGCATTCCACACCGTGCACAATTTGTCTTTGCTGCACTCCGCCTATTGCAATTGTATGTGAGCGCGAATAACGAGTTTGTGCTTCATCAGCTCTGCTGGCACAAGAACCTTCCCTCCCTCCCCAATTCACCGACCGGTTCCCTCAACAACGAGCCCCTTCGCTGTCACAAGCACCAGATTGCATCCATACACACATACATACGTAATTACATGCATCTCCATGTCTTGATATATCAGAGGCCTGAGATGACGCTGATACACGTGCACATGGACGAAATTGGAACGTGCAACAAACGACGAGGATACCCCCCTCGTCGCCGACACCTGCTCGCAGGGTCCGTCCGTTGACCAATCAAATTCGAGCGACGTCTCACCTGCCTGGCCTCTCAAGGCGTCCCGGCATCACGTCACGATGCCACCTCTGCGTCCTCAGCAATACCGTCCTGCTCTGAAGAACCATCGTCTCTGGTCTGGCCTCTCCACCACCTCCAAAAAGTCTTTCCACTCCTTCGCTACTTCATCTTTCGAGGCTGATGACGAGCGCTCATCCACCGATGGAGATATGACGCCCCGCAGCAGCAGCGAGAGCGACTTGCCTCGTCGTCAACGAGGCTCAGCTCTCTACGCAGGCCACGATGACCGCCCGACGAGTTCCAAAGAGCTTTTGGGCTGGTACATGTACGGATTTGCCGCCGAGGTCTACGTCGTGTGCGGCATTGGTAAGTCTGAATCCGCCCCCTTCCTGACGCGTTCCTTACATGACGTGTCAATGTCTTGAGTACATATCTCCTTCACTACTTTTCTGCCAAGGAAACATTTGGTGTATCAAGCCTAGGCTTACATGCTCTTCTCAGGATCCTTCATACCCATTCTTTTAGAAACACTCGCCCGAGAGAATGGTGTTCTGATATCGGATCCAACCAAACCCTGCGGCTCTAGCGACAGCAAGAACCAGGATGATGGCCAGTGCATCGTTTACGTCATGGGCCTTGAGATCAACACGGCCAGCTTCGCCATGTACACGTTCTCTGTCAGCGTCCTGATACAGGCACTTTTGGTCGTCAGCATCAGCTGTGCTGCGGACCACGGCAATTACAGGAAGAAGCTTCTCTTGGCCTTTGCCTGGATCGGCGGCTTCAGCGTCATGGCCTTCATCTTCGTCAGCAGAGAAACGTATCTTCTCGGTGCAATATTCACCATCCTCTCGAATACGTCGTTCGGAGCGTCATTTGTGCTTTTGAACTCGTTTCTGCCCCTACTTGTCCGCAACCATCCCGAGGTCATTTCCCTCCAGCCAGCCGCATCAACGAGCCTGGCGGCAGCTGATGACGAAGAGATTGACGGCTTTCGTGGTTCCACCGACGCAGCAGATGAACCAGCAGCCGGTGCTGCCTCGCCGTTGCTGGCGCCTGAACAGGATTGGTCTAGAGCGCAGTATGAGCACGCACTTGCCAGCGAAGAGGTCACCACCACCAAGCTGCAGTTATCGTCACGGCTCTCCGCTAAAGGCATGGGCATCGGCTACATTGCAGCGCTCTTCCTGCAGTGCGCGGCCATTGGCATCTTACTCGCTATGAACAACACCACGTGGTCACAGAGGGTCGTGTTATTTGTCATTGGCTCGTGGTGGGCAATTTTCACCATCCCGTCTGCACTTTGGCTGCGCCCGCGACCTGGGCCGCCTCTAGTGAGCCACGAGTGGAAGGGTGGCCTGGGATGGCTTCCCTACCTCATACACGCGTGGAAGTCTCTGTTTCGAACGGTTCAGCTGGCTCGCCGTCTACTGGATATCATGCTTTTCCTCGGTGGCTGGTTCCTCTTATCCGACGCCATCGCCACGACATCGTCAACAGCAATCCTGTTTGCCAAGACGCAGTTGCACATGCGCCCATGGGCACTTGGCATGATCAACGTCATCACGACTGTGGCCGCCATTCTTGGCGCATTCGGCTGGCCACAGGTGTCTCGAGCCCTGAACCTCGGCGCTCACCAAACCATACTCATCTGTATCGGGCTCTTCGAGCTGATCCCTCTGTACGGGCTGATGGGATACCTACCATTTGTGCGGGACTGGGGCGTCCTCGGACTGCAGCAGCCGTGGGAGATGTTTCCGCTGGCCGCCGTGTACGGGTTAGTCATGGGCGGCTTGAGCAGCTACTGCCGGTCCCTCTACGGCGAGCTCATCCCCCCCGGGTCGGAAGCAGCCTTCTACGCACTCTACGCCATCACGGACAAGGGATCGAGCATATTTGGGCCGACGATCGTGGGAACCATTATCGACAGAACGGGCGACATCCGGCCAGCGTTCTGGTTTTTGGCCATCGTGGTGGCGCTTCCGGCACCCATCGTTTGGATGATTGATGTGCAACGAGGGAAACGAGAAGGCGAAGAGCTGGCAGAGACGATTGAGGGGGCCGAAGTGATGGAGACGCGCGAGTGAGTACACAAGATGGCGAGAGCCTTGTCTGTCAGTATTGTTCTGGTTCATGCGGTTGGGTCTAGCCATGCATAGCGTCGGCGTTTGATTGGATGCCATGGGAACTTTTGCCACTTGCCGTGTGCAAGAAGAGGAGCGCGAATGAGGCTCCTTCAAAGAACGGAGCATGTGTTTTGTTTTTATTCGGCTGTTGGCTGAACCGTGAAAGGTATGAAAGGTGTCAAGGAACAATACTCGTACGACGGTATATTCGAGGCTCGGGTATTGACACCAACCTCATACAACGCACAGGCAGACTGAGGGTCAATCCGACCATGCCGAGTACCCAAAAGAGCCGGATGCAGTTGTACATGGTCTGTGACCGACACACCCTGTCTGTTCCCTGCGTTGGTACATACCAAAGTTACCGCGAATATATTCTTTGGCATTCGAGAGCGGCTTTGTTGATCGTTCACCTGACCTCGGTCTCTTCAAGGATCTCAAGTGCGTGATAAGAGCCAAGCCATGCAAGTAGAGCTGTTTGTGACAACTAGGATGCAGGGACATGAGTGTTCACTGGTGCAAAGGAAGATGCAGGCCTTCCCTGCTTTTCACGCGATACATACAGTGCATGCGAGCCTTGCAAGAAAGGCAAAAGTGACCGGTCTGCTCCCGTTAGGGTCCATCCCCTGCGTTGGCAGGACACACACTCACACAAAGACACACGCACACACACACACAGGCCCATGTCGCTCCATCTCGCACATGGCAGGCCCCTTGGCAGTTATTACATATTTTACTTGCAGACAACTCTCACGCGGCATTGTCCCACTGTTTTGCCGTTGATTGCACTGTTTTCCCCTCCCCAGCATCAACACCACTACTACGGAGTACTACTACATGGCTTGTAACCCACCTAACTTCAAGTTGTATTAAGTTGTAGGTAAGGTGTAGGGGCATGTCAGGTATGTAGGTAAGTAGTACTTGTAGTAGCACTACTAGTAATACTCCGAGCTCGCCAACTCCAAGTTACCATCAACCTCTGGCCCGTCCTTCTTCACCCCCACCTCTGCGCTCCACCCCTGACCAGTCACGCCAGGCATTGATTGCTCTGCACGTACCTTGACCCTCACCTTACCTTACCATTTCCCAACCGCCAGCCACCAGCCACCGCATTCTCGCGGCCCTCCAGGCGGCAGAAGCAGTTTCGCTTCCAAACCAGGTACCCAAACCCGAGGCTGTTTAGCTTTCTGCTTCCCACCTCCACCGACGTCGACCGTTGCACGCGACGTGGATACGCACATCCATCCGACCTCTGCACCATCGACCACCGTCTGGAGCGCTTCGGCCAAATTCCTCTTGGTTTGCCCCGTTCTCACGCGCGGCTGCGTAACCTCGATAGGGCTCCCCGTCCTCCCCGTCGCGACGATTGCGCACCAGGGCACCAGCATTTGGCACGCAGAAACGCCCCTTGACTGCCATTGCCTAGAGACACGACAGCACTCGATCGACGGCAACGACAGCCGGTTGTCGTCGTCTCGTCAGACCAGGCACAGTCTTGTCTTATCTTCAGCCTCGGACGGCCGTAGCCAACAGCGCCGAGGGGCCACCAACGATCCCATAACTGCTCCTCGCCTATAGCAGCCTCACTACTGGCCATATCACCCGCGAGTCGCATACGTCTCCTGCGACGGCGCAAATACTCCCCCCTCCCTTGCCCCCGTCTTGCAAAGACGCACTGCCTTGATCGACTTTGCGAAACACCAGCGTTGTCACTGTGGCCCGTGCCGTCATCGGCTCCCCGCCTTCGCCATGAGCGCCAAGTCTCGCAAACGGTCTCGAACCGTGACCGATGAAAACCGCGCCGATTGTCCCTTCAGCATTACCATGGTGCTCGCACCCAGCTCCGAAGAGCGCGACCACGCCTCCAAGAAGCGCCGACGCGAAGAACTGCAGGAAGATAACAAGAAAGAACTCGTTCAGCCGTCGCCCTTTGAGCCGACGGGCAAGTTCCGGTCCAACCAGTCCATGAACTTGGCCTACGTCGTTGAGCCGCGCAAGAGGTGGCTCGAAATGACGCGATACAATAGCTTTGTCTGTGAGTCTTGTCCCTTTTGGCTCGTGATGCGATGGGCAAGGCCGGCCGCACCTCGCCTTGACCCTCCGCTGCGGCTACCATGTCCTACGTGTTGATCTAATACGACCGACGCAGTAAACGGGTCCAAGTACGGCAACGATGACTTTGTATACGTCGCCAACGAGGCTACCATCGAGAGACAAAAAGCGACCAACAAAGAGGTCGAGAGCGGGGCTCTGCTGCAGTCGGCCGATTACTGGGTGGCCAGGATCCTCGAGGTTCGGGCCGCCGACGAGCACCACGTCTACGCGCGTATCTACTGGATGTATTCTCCAGAAGAACTGCCGCCGAACACTTGGGACGGGAAGAGAGCCGTCGGGGGTCGTCAGCCGTATCACGGGCACAACGAGTTGGTCGCGTCCAACCACAGTGAGTTCATTCGTCCCAGCTGAGCGCAATCTCGGTGAAACGCATCTCGGCTGATGTTTTCGTCTCAACCCAGTGGACGTCATCAATGTCGTCAGTGTTGCCATGAAGGCCACGGTGCACCAATGGATCGAGTCGGACGACGAGGAAGTGCAAGATGCTCTGTACTGGCGCCAGGCACTCAACTGCAGGACCTCGCAGCTTTCGGTACAGTCCCGCCTCTCCCCTCCCAAATAAAGAAAATGACTCCGAGATCGGTTCGGCGGAAATCAGCTGCTAACCCTGTGTGGTAGGCTGTCGAGTTGACATGCAGATGTCAGACCCCAGCGAATCCAGACAAGACGCTCATCGGTTGCACAAGCTCTACGTGCGGGAAGTGGCTACATAAGGAGTGCCTCGTGCACGACATTCTCACGCGCGTATACGAGCGGCTCGGCACGGACAGGCCACACTTGGCAGAGCCAACACCCGTCAAGATGGAAGTCGACGAGGAGACAGCTCATCGTCCCACAACACCAACCGATGTCAAGGAAGAAGGTACTCCCTCAAACGTCCCCGTCAAGGAGGGCCAGGGCCAGAATGGCATTCACAATGCCAGTCAGCCCCTGGACAACGCAACTCCAAAGACGACGGAGACGCCAACACCAGGGCCTCCGGCGTCCACAAACGCGAATCGAAGAGCCTCGAAATCAGCGTCGACGAAAAAGGGGCGCGGCAAACGAGCCGTCGAGGAGAAACCCTACGACGGCCTCTTCACCGCCGAACTAATGACCAACGAGGGCCCTCTAGCCTGGCAAATTACCGACTTGCGCGAAAACGTGCAGGGCGGCGACCGGACCTGGACGGAACGCGCCCAGTGCCTGGTATGCAACACCATGATTGACTGAGGCGGTACTACGTATCCCGCCATGATTTATTCTGTCTACGGAGCCACCCGCTCCCCCGCCAGAGTTTCTTCCATTTTTTCCCGCCGTCCGGCTGAAAGACGTGAGACGCAGCTACCTTACCTCAGTGAGATAGAGCGACGAAGATGAGCAGGAGGAGGAGTAGCTCATAAAAATTTGGCTGAGCAAGAACAGGCTGTCCATCTCGACTATCTCTTCATATCCATTGCCTCATTGGAAAAGGGAAGGGGCAAAGCAAACTGACGCGGGGGACTAGAGATTCTCCCTCCATCTTTCATGTTCTCTCTTTTTTTATGTTTTGTGTAGGCGTTGCGAGCATGACGGGGCGGATGCATCAAAAGATCTTTATCTTGTACGAGGCGTCGGGTTTAGCCTTTCGCTGCGTTGCCTTCCTTTTCATGCGTCTGTCTTCTTCCTCTTCATTTTTTGGTCTATAAGTCCCAAGTCCAGGCTTCATTTTATCCTTGTGTCTTCTGTTGGCGATGAGGGTTCCTCTGGACGAGCATGTATCCGCGTCGGTGACTTGTATGTGTTTATTCTCTTCTATATGTCGGGGTTGGGAGTTGGAATGGGACGGCATTTGTTTGTTTGTTTAGCTAAGCATAGTGTATGGTAAAAAGATTATCACATTATCTTGGGCCATCTGGTCTTTGTTCATACAATGCGAGCTGTGTCGTAGAGGTGCGCTCCTGGAGTTTTAGATGATGGTCGAGGTTTAGGGTAGCAGATTTTGGCTGTAGGCAAGATGGATGATGAGCTTTGTTGAAGCTTGCGTGGGGCCGTACGGACCACCCCGCCTTGGAGTGTCGTCCCATTTCCAGACACCGACGACTGACAACTACTACTACTACTACTACTACTACTACTACTACTACTACGTACTTTACTGTCGGACTCAGGCTCACCCACGAGGTCTTATACACACTCCCCTTGCAGGATAACAATTGCTCCCAGCGACTGGGTTCTTGCACAACACCAGTCTCCGCCCATCATGGCCGCCGCCGTCGACCCCTTCGACTCGGCGCTGTACGTTTCCCCAACTCGTCCTCTGAGCTGGAGTGAATACTCAATGAAACTAACACCAATCCGCAGCGACCTGCTTCGTCGTCTGAACCCCAAGCACACAACCTCGCACCTCAACGCCATCATCTCCCTCGCCCCCGACCTCACCGAAGACCTCCTCTCCTCCGTCGACCAGCCCCTGACCGTCCGTCGGTGCAAGCAAACAGGCCGCGAGTACCTGCTGTGCGATTACAACCGCGACGGCGACAGTCATCGATCCCCCTGGTCCAACCAATTCGACCCCCCTCTCGACGAGGCGGGTGCCGGCGCAGCTGGGGCGGGAAACGAAGGCGCCGGCGAGGGCGCCGTGCCGAGCGAGAGAGTGCGTCGCATGGAGGTGAGGGCCAACGAGGCCTTTGACGTCTACAGGGAGCTGTACTACGAGGGCGGCGTCAGCAGCGTCTACCTGTGGAACCTGGATGATGGCTTCGCCGGTGTGGTCTTGTTGAAGAAGTGTACGTATTTCCTTTCTGACTCAGAGGCAAGAGCAAGACGTGTGCGTTGGAAACCAAACACGTTTACTGACGAGAACAACGCTCCAGCCGCCACACCTGGTGGCGCAACAGAGGGCGTCTGGGACTCGATTCACGTCTTCGAAGCCATCGAGCGCGGCCGCACAACACACTACAAGCTCACCTCGACCGTCATCCTCTCCCTCGCCGTGACGGGCGGCACGGGCGACATGGACCTCAGCGGCAATATGACGCGCCAGGTCGAGCAGGATTTACCCGTCGACAGCGACGAGAGCCACATTGCCAACGTGGGCCGTCTGGTCGAGGACATGGAGCTCAAGATGCGCAACCTGCTACAGGAGGTGTACTTTGGCAAGGCGAAGGACGTTGTCGGCGACCTGAGGAGTGTGGGGAGTCTGAGTGATGGGGCGAGGGACAGAGAGGCGCAGAGAGAGATTATTGGAAGCATGCGCAGATGATGGACAGCATCTTGTTCTGCTTGCCTGCCTTGCTTGAGCTCGGGCAATGGTCTCCCGAGAATGGGGGTCTGCGTTGTTGGTGATGATCCAGACGAGATGCATGCAAGGGAAGTAATTCTGTAATTCTGCCCTTTGGCATGTGCACTGTCGCAAGCGGTTTCAGCTTTGCATGACTGGATTGAGCCGAGTTTTCCTTTGTTCGCTGTGCTCGTTGGTCGTAGCCGCGGTTGAGACCTCGCTCAGGCCTAGACGCAACCATACATCGAATATATCGTTGAAAAACTTGACGTGGGTACTACGAGCAAACATCTTCCTCAAGCTATTTATACCAAGCTCTTCGAGCTCTACCTTACCTATTCTTTTGTCCAGATTTAACTCCAGTGCTGAAAGCAACATTCCGTCCACGCACGAGAGAAGCTTGGTACCGACGCACTGCTCGGACCCCATCCTGCGCATTCATCATTTCAAAGCACCAATACAAGTATGCATCGGGAAGGGTCCGAGACCATGTTAAAAATAGCCCTTTCTATACAAGTAGGCCGGCGTTCTTCGGCCAAGTCCCCTGGGGGTTGAGTGACCGGGAGGCAGGGTTGTTTGCTTCGATCAAGTGTGCGTGTCAGCTTTGCGTGACGGCTGAGCTATGTCAAAACTCTGAAAAGCTGCTGCAGTCATGTGCAGGTGTCATTTTGTAAAGTGGTCGAAGGGTTTGTCCCCCCCTGTGCCTGAGCAGTTCACCCTGTCTTTCTGACATGGGGCGGAAGCCGAGCCAGGGTCAAGATGCTCGATGTATGTAATAGGGAAAAAAAATGCTTTGCCGCTGGCCGCTTTACGCACTCGAATTGACGTCAGAATGCCCGTGATGATTCACTGTCACAGCTCCGTACTTGTGAGATGTGCTGAGCAAGAATGATCATCCCGGTGGCAAATAGCTCTCGGACCACATGAATCATCGGCAAACCTCGAGAGCGTAGCCGATCAGCTCTACCTGTAACTTCCGGGAAATAACATTTTATACAATCAATGGACAAGTCATAATACAGGTCGACCCTTTCAATTTGGTTCGTTTCGTCCCACTTTCAATATCCGCCATAGAAAAGGGGGAGTTGCGGCTGGATCCACCGTCCGGCGTACCTTAATGTAGGCCCGAGTGCAGAAATATTGCGCCCACGGAGGTGAGCTACCATCTCACAACGGATGAAACGAGCATCGCCGTTTTGCATACATGCGTTTTATCGCAGGGGAAAATGTGTCCTCAAAAATCACAGTACACTTCATTGCACCGTTGCTCGCCCATCCCTCCGCCGTCAGTGAGCTCCGGCGAAACACAATGGCGACTGTTCCACCGAGAGGAAACATGGTGTTGACTTCCGACACAGCGGCGGCGGCCCCGGCTCGGGTCGCTTGCGGCGGGACGTATTACTCAGGAGTGCCTGATTTCTTGGTGTGTGGGTGCGGCGACAACATTATTGAGCGCCAATTCCTGGCATGGCGTCGCGGGTGGCGTTCGGCATATTTGGTCTGTACCTGAGCTCGGCGCAGGAGCCGTCTTGTGTGCGTCCGGGCTACTATCAACGGGCGTGCGTGCTTGTGGTAGTGGTGGGATGTATGTATGCTTTGTCTTCAGTTGTGCGTACATTCAATGTACAAACAAGTATTGCGCAACTCGTAAACTTTGCCAAGCGGTGGATCGCGGGGTTCTGATCGTACATGATGAGCAAGGGGGCAGCGCTCGGGCGGCGACCGTTCAGAGAAGATTACTTATTATCCGCGTCCATGTATACAGAGAGCTCTGCAGCCGCCGACAGCCCATCGAGCACGCATCCACATGCTTTCAGAGTGCGACTCGAACTTCGCGGCAGGACTCCCTGCAATCGATCTTGGCCATCTCAGGCTTGGCCCGTCTGCTCTTCCGTCATTTGCGAGGCGGGCGGGTGATAAGGCTGGTTGGTGGTGAGAAGCTGCTGAACGCCCCTGTCTCGCATCTCGTAGCTGGAGCTGGTGTGCGTTTGCGTGCGGGACGTGCGAGCGAATTTCCGAAGGTTGAATGGCGAGCTGAAATAACTACATTGTCAATGTGATGAAATGAGGGCCCAGAGAAATGATTGTCGGGGCCCATGACCGAATGGTCTTATTAAGTTTTGAGCCCCGTTGAGCCTGTGGCAAGTTGCTGCGCAAGTCCATGGGCCCCTGCCTCGCAAGTGTGCCAAGCAAACCATGGAGCAAGCTGGCGTCGTACAACAGCATCTGACTCTCCCCGTGTGTAGCCTCGAGAGAGACGGTGGACTGCGATCGATAGGTTGGTCTGTCCGGCTCTGGCCGCTTCGGCTGCCTCGGCCGCCTCTTCTGCGACCCAGGCCAGACAAGATTGGTTGCTTTGTATTGCGTATGTGTCATTCGTGGCAGATTTGCCCCACGTCGCGCGCTCTCATCCCCTGACGACGGACCTTCTCTCCTGTGTGTTGCCTGTGGCCTGTCTGTGTGTGTGTGACCGCAGCGGATGCATAAAGACGTGCGTGTGTAATGACATAAAGTCGAAAGGGCCCCTCCGTCTTCGCCTTGCGTGTGACCGGGTATTAGAAGTTGACTGGCTGCCTCGTCGACTGACGGATTTTCCGCCTGCGCTGCCGTCTCTCCTTCTCTACCTACCTACCTTCCTTCCGACATACATACATACATACCTGTTCCTGCGTGCCCTGCGATCTCTTGTTCCTGCATCGTACCTGCGCTCTGCGTCGGCGCTGCATTTAACCCTGTCACTTATTGCCTGTTCGTTCGCCCTGGGTCGCACCTGCTCCTATTTTGCCACAATTTCAATCATCGGCAGGAGCGAGGGTAGACTTGCTTTTGGAGCCCGAAGCTACTGCTGCACCTTTTTCCTACTAGTAGCCTTGGAAGAAACACCTCACCATCCGCGCCGACGCACCTTCGCGCGGTACTCACGTTTTACAGACGATTGGCATTTGGAGGACTTGCATTTCCAGTCTGTAGCTGCGCAACCTGAGGTAGTTAACGCCCGTCGAAATCCCGCCATCCTGGTACCACCCATTGTTCTCGATGGTGGCTGCCCTCCGAGATTCCAGCTGACCTTGGCTTTCTCGCAAACCCCCCCCCGACATCGTGCCCCGGTTTGCCTCGCCTTCCTCGTCCCTTTTATTTTTTCTCTATTTTTACCTGACCCAAACCTTTCAACGGCTAGCAAAGACTCCCTTCTCGGGTTGATCCTTTTTTCCATTTTGTTTTCATCGTGATTCTGACTTCGGGCGCGAGCGTAGTGTTTTCCCCGTCTCGGGTGATCCGTCAGCCCTGCCGCACACGAGCTTGCTGCTGTCGGCCTCGAATCCTCCTGCTATCTGCATCGCCTCCCCCGAACGTCTACCACGAGCTGGCTTATTCTTTCTTCCATCGATTTCTACGAATTCGTCTATCCTGCCACCAACCGGTACATTCCTCGTGTTTGCATCGCTCGAAATCGATCGCGCCACACTATTGTCATCTCATTTGCCGATTCGACAGGATTGTACCGTGCCGGGATTGGGTTCCTGATCACCAAAGATATTGAACCGAACCAAGCTGGCTTGCCATTGCTCTGTTTTCGCATACGGTGAATTACGAGCTTGGTCCCGCCAAAGGCCGGCCCGCGAAGGTGACTATTCATCATGGCCGACGAAAAACCAGCTGTTCTGATCATTGGAGGCCTGGGCTATATCGGCCGTTTCCTGGCCCTCCATATCCATCGCAACAACCTGGCTTCAGAAGTACGATTGGTAGACAAGGTTTTGCCTCAGCTCGCCTGGCTGGCGTCGGAGTTCTCTGAGGCATGTTCTGAAGACAAATTCATGCAGGCAGATGCCAGCAAACCGGGTAAGCTTGAGGATTGCTTCCCACATACCAATACTCCAGTTCCACTAATCCATGTTGCTTACGCTGTCAAACAGAAGGGCTAGCTAGAATCTTTGATCGAGCCAACGGCAAACAGTGGGACTACGTCTTCAACTGCGGCGGTGAGACGAGATATTCGCAGGAGGACGAGGTATACAAGCTGAGGTCTCTCAACCTCTCCGTTGCTGTGGGAAAGGAAGCCGCCAGAAGAAAGGTCAAGGCGTTTGTGGAGCTGAGTACGGGCATGGTCTACAAGTCAGATTCCTCGCCCAGCAAGGAAAAGGACAAATTGAAACCTTGGAGCAAGATCGCCGTGTTCAAGCTGAAGGCGGAAGAGGAGCTTGCCAAAATTGAAGGGTGAGTCAGCTCGTACGAATCTTGCAAATAGTGATGGGTGATTTGCTGACGCCGGGCTGGTTGCGCCTCTGGTAGACTGAACCTTGTTGTGGTCCGGTTGCCTCACGTGTACGGTCCATACACCTCACAATGGGTGGCGACGGCGTTGAGCATTGCTCGCGTCTATCAGCATCTTGAGAGCGAAATGAAATGGCTATGGACGCGGGATCTGCGTACGAATACGGTACACGTCGATGACGCTGCCCGGGCCCTGTGGTCCATCGCTGCCTGGTATCACGGCGGAATGGACAAATGGAATCCTGCGGAAATGGGCCGGGTCCCGACATTCAACGTGGTAGACAAGGGTGAGACGACGCAGGGGACAATGGCCAGCATCATAGGACAAATTTTCAAGATCGAGACGGGGTTCCAGGGCCAGCTTGTCAGCACCTTTGCGCGGCTGAACCTGGAAAGTGTCGTCGACGACGTTAATGATGAAGTGCTGGGTCCGTGGGCCGACTTGCTTGAGGATGCCGGCATCACACGAGCCGGACCCTTGTCACCATTCCTAGAGAAGGAGCTCTTGAAAGACACAGACCTGAGCATGGATGGCAGTCGGTTAGAAACGATGCTCAATTTCAAGTACGACAAGCCGGTGATGACGAAAGAGCTGGTGGAGGAGGTGATTGAAAGCTACAAGCGGATGAACTGGTGGCCGTGAAGGCTTCAGGGTGGCTTTCCTTTCTGGCTGTGGCTCCCTTGGGTCGAGACGATGCTGAAAAGCACGTCAAAGTTACATGTCTCGTTATATTTTATTTGTCTTCTCTTTCTTCACTCTTTCTCTCTTTACTCTTCTTCTGCATTTTTCCTTCCATCTTTTTTATTTTGTTGAGCTGATCAAGAAGAGTTGTCGAGGACGCCAGGGGCCTTCGCCAATGATGTGATGACGACAAAAACGGCTGGCATATGATTGCGACCAAGGGTATTGTGGCCCGAAAGGGGCAAGTACAGTTTATAATAGGGTGAATAGAGGTGTACTCGGGTGATGGGACTGCACGTTTAATAACCAATTTCGTTAGGCGGAAGCAGCGATGATTGGGCCAAGCCGGTCGGACGCGTGGTCTGTCTGGTCTTGGAGCCCCCTCTTGCAACACGATGGCCCTGAATGATGTCTGACCAAGCAGGTCATGTCTGGTGAGAGCACGAGTGAGCAGTAGCTCTGGTTCAGACCATGTGGCTTGAAGAACGTTTTTGCAAGCAGACGTATTGGAACCGATGGGGACGGCGTGAAGCGCGGCTCGAGGGACGGGGCGGCACGGCCTGATTGAACGGTTTGTGATATGATGGCAATTTAAAGTAAGTCAGTACAGTACTACTATTACTGAACGATACAGAAATTGCAATGCGGACCAGCCAGGCCGTGACCAGGTGCGCCACCCCGCATTTCTCACTTACAAGTAATAACTACAAGTATGTAATACTTGTATGTGCGGAGTATTACGTACTACTAGTGCAAGTAGTAGTCGTGGAGTCCGTGAGTCCTTGGGCGTCGTGACCAAAGAATGGGGCAGCATCATGGGTTGAGATGAGACATGCTTCGAGACTCTTCCTTGGTCCGTGAAAAGACTCACGGTATCGACCATGTCCAACCACAGCTGCAGACTGGTTCCGGCCACATTCAATAGTTGTTCTGGCCAGGGGACATGGACGCTGAAGTGGTTCATCTCGTACCTACCCCCCCGCCCCCCGCCCCACGTCTCCGTCCCAACCTCGGCGAAGCTCTGGCGTGCTGGCCTGCCTTGTGACGTGGTGGGTGGTGTCATAAGGGGGACCGGGGTGCAAGCCTTCAATGTTCTTCTGTGTGGCCTCGCGTGGAAGCCTCTCACGCCTCTCTTTGTACGTACATACCTACAAGTAAAAGGAGGCCGGGGAAACGGCTGGCTTGTGATTGTGGAGCTTCAGCCCTGGCATGGAAGCTTTTCGTCATGTAGTAGTACTCCGTGCTTGTATTCTCCGGGCAATTTCCCCATATTATTCATTCAATTCTACCCGCAACTACAGGTAATCACTACTTGGATAATTATTTGAACCTTCCACTTCAAGAATGAAAACAATGAGGGGTTCGGATCCTTCCCTCCCCAGGAATTGTCGCTACCCTGCGCTGAAGCACGTGAAAGCCACCTCAACCTCGCCTTTTCTACTTGTATCGTCCTTGTCTTGTCCCCCCTCTTCCCACCCCCTTCTAAATCTTCAACCCAACCGCATTCTAGAGTGAGGTTTCGATTCCTTGTTTCTTGGGCCTTGTTCGACTTGTCTCAACTCAACCATGGCTGCCCCCGCGGAAAAGACGATCAAAAACCTGAGCGGGAAATGGGTTCTGGTGAGTGAGGGCCAGAACTCTTGATATATGATGGAAATCACCATATGACACTCATGTCGCATTTGCTTCGTATCTTGGCCATGAAAACACCCTCATCTCGTCTCGCCTGCCACTGACGCATCGCTATGCACTGGATGATAGAACAAGGAGTACTCTGACTCGTCGGAGCCTGTGCTCGCCCTGCAAGGCATTGGCTATCTCATTCGCAAGGGCGTCTCTCTGGCCACCATCAGTCTTGATGTCAACCAATACGAAGCACCGCCCAAGCCTCCGTCCACGTCGACTGACGTCGTCACTCACATCGACATTACCCAGTCGGCCTCGGGTCTCTCCAGCACCCACGAGGCCCGCTGCCTTGATGACCTGCCGCGCGACCACAAGGATTGGCTCTTTGGCGCCGTCGAGGGCCGCACGCGCTGGGTCAGTCTCGATGAGGTCAACGACCAGCACCTCAAGGAGGGATGGGAGGTGGAAGGGGAGGGCAAGACTCTCATTCTGAGCCACGTGGAGAGCAAGGACAATGGCTGGACCGCAACCCAAGTATGGGGCTTCCAAAAGGTCAATGGCGAGCGTCGCTATTGTCGAAATGTCCTCGTTCAGAAGAAAGGGAACAGGGTCGAAGTGCGCTTCGTTTATGACTATGTCTCGTAGACGAGGATTCTGGACATGGTCGATGGACAAGTTGGGTCCAAGTCGAAGCTTGGTGACCATGGTGTCACGCGCTTCAAGTCTAGAGGGCATCTCGGCGAGCACGTCGCTGAATGCACTTGCATGGCATTTGTGAGATATAGATTCGTTTGACAAAATCTAGACGCTACGATATTCTCTGCATATACGTCAATGCCATCTTGTTGTGCTCTTGGGCAGGTATCTGCGGTCAACCCCATGCTCTTGTATCGGGCGGACGGGGTTAGAAGCAAGAGGTATTAACATGTTGCTTCTCCATGGTAATCTCGAACGCTCGTCGGGTAATATCTTGCCTGATTGCCCGGGTGTCCTTTGAGCCCTCGACTCAGAATCCATGTTCCCGTCATCCCAAGCGTCTGTCATCATTTGACAAGGACACGACCTGATGAACTTGTCCAAATGTTGGATATCCCACCGATTCGGCTTGACCTCCTGCTCCATGGTAACCTTCCTCTGTTGATGTACCTAGATCCCCTCAAGCCGGTCTCCTCTTCACAAACTCCTCCAAATCCTGCACCGTGGCCACGCCGAGCACGAACCTCCTGTTCTCGTCCGTGATGACGGCAAACTCCTGCGCCCAGCCCTCGCTCAACCCACCGCGGAAGAAGCCCTCGAGTTCCTCCAGCGGCGTCTCCATGGTGATGACCTTGTACGCACGACCTCGCCGCTGGAACCTCGTCATGGCGGAGGACAGCGGGTCCTGCGGTTGGACTCGGCCGGCGTCGAGCTGGGATTGGAGATGCGGGCTGGAGATGTAGCCGAGGAGTGCGCGGGTGGAGGCGTCGACGACGGTGAGATGCGTGTATTCGCGCTCAAATGCGGAGAGGAGCGCGAGGGAGATGGGATCCGAGGGCGTGAGCGACAGAGCCGGAGGAGGGTCGAGGTCTTCGACCGTGGCCTGGGACGAGATTGCGTCAATTTTGCGACTGTCGAAGGACCCAAGGTGGAAAGCAACGTACCCCGCGATAGCGCGATGACCATTTCGATACGGATCCCTGGCCGGCGGCTTGCGGCCCAGCAGGCACAGCTACCGAAGGAGACGCCATGGAGATTCGATGGCGGATGGGCAGAAGAGAGGCAAGCGGGTCGACGGACTGTTCTGTGTAGGATAAGGCTACATCTAGCTTTCTACTGTTTCAGGAAAAGGATGGTCCAAGTGTCAGGCTGACTTGGGGGGGGGAGGCGGGAGGAAACCTACAGTAGGTCTAGCGTCGTACATAATTGGCAACTACCTGTATCTTCACTCTTGTCGTTCCACACAAATTCACGCCCTCGATAGAGGCATAAGAGTCAATGGTGTATCAATGTGCTACTTGGAATTCTCCACGTGTTTGCCTATAGATGAATGTTGCGCAGAGATCGCCTGATTGCTAAGACTTCGCTCAATGCCAGCTTGGAGAGCGACTGACTACCGTATGCCAGACCAAAAGACGGTATCCGTGAACCGAATGGCTTGCCGCAAAACCACTGACAAACTCCTAGAAGTTTTGTTGTTAAAAGAGTATGTGGCACTAGTTTCGATATACATATGTGACCGAAGAATTTCATACCTTCATGCATCTTCTTGCCTAGGAATTCGTACGTATTACATTCAATCTGTTGGTCGGCGAGTGTGTACGTACGTACGTGATGACGTTAGCGGTCAAATTGGGCGTATTCAAATCTGTATCTTCTATCTAGGTTGACCGCACAATAAGGCCACGAAGGGCCCTATATACGGATAGCTGTTGAAGCTATTGTAGGGGCCAAAGGGGGTTACGCAGGGATAGGCCTAGAAGGGCTAAATGAGGTCATGTGCCATGGTTGAAACTATCGTAAGGTTGATGCTCCAACATAATTCCCGAACGACGTCGACAAACTTTTGTGCCATACTCTCGTACATAGTCAGTTTTATCATTGAAGTCCTCAGAATTCACGGCAATGATATTGACACCATTCTCCTCGAGCCATGGATACTCGTGCTTCTTCCAAAACTGGTGGAACGGCTTCCCCTTCACTATCAAAACGTATGCTGTACCGGTAGTCTCCTTAGCCAGGGCTTCGCCCATGCGAGGGAACAATTTGTCCTGCTCTGGGCCCGTGCCGCATTCTTCAAGCCATTTGAGATATTGGTCATTGCCGAAGACCTTGCCCCAGTACTGCCCGTTTTTGACTGTTTTCGCGAAGGCGCTGGCTTGGTGCTGCGTGGCACCGGCAGTGTAGAAGACGGTGTTTTCGCCAACGGTTCCTTTATCCTGGATCCAATGTCGAATTGTTTCAACCGATGGGCAACTTTGGCAGGGTGCACTGTGCCCTGCTGGCGCCGCCGAGATGATGGTAGGGAGGACCGAGAGAATAGCAGCAGAGATGATGAGGGAGAATCTCATTGGGACTTGCTCGTGGAATATATGTCCAGAGGCATGTGGTTTTTTGGTTGTTACATGTACCCTGAGGGAAGATGATCTCGTGGCTTTATGTTTTAAGCAGGACGAAGAGAGCGAGCAGTCTTCACGGCGTTTACTGTTCATGTATTCGAGACTTTCTCGTCCACCAACGGAATCCCCAATCCATCAACTTATAATGGCTGGCACGTGGAACCCAATAGCAGCTGACTACATATACATACTGCGTACCATCCACTTCACTACGTCTATTGACAACCGTATTTGGCACGATTACTATGTAGTGGGACAGGGGTCTGTATGATGCAGGGCCACAAAGGGCAACACCGAAGGCTAAATGCGAATCAGGAGTGGCACAATTGAAACGATGGCGTTGGTGGGATGCACAGGATGCAGCATAAGGCAGCAGCGCCCTTGTATACATTTGGATCTTCATTAAGAACACTCAACTTGGTCTTTCCCGCGGTATCTACAAATAATGGTAGAATATAATCAAGGAGGTGGAATATACCCATATTTATAGAACCACTTCATCGTAATCAAAACAGACAGGCCAATTCTTGAGGACCACCGGGGTTCTGTGAGTGTCTGAGTGTGTACTCCGTAGGTGAAGCGACCGTGCAGGGGTAATTACATACGTGCGCCGAGCTATATTTTACATGGCGCTAAGCTTAAAAACAAATGCCGCGGCACCTTTCATATGGGATTGGGCTGCAAGGCGCATATATACAGCACGGACATGTACACAGCTTCCATTAGCCTCGGACCCTGCATGCGTGACGACGGTGAATGACTTCTGGTGGCGCCCTGCAGCGCCACCTGAACTCGTCAGCATCGACCAGAATAATAAAACAGCCAAGGAGGTTCGAACGATGATATTCCATTTAGTCACCCTCATTGGAGTATACTCTAGTACAGTCTGTAAGTATTACCCCGTACTGTACATACATGTAAGCTTATGGTGTGGCCCACCGGCCGTTGGCCCGACTCAAAAAACCCCAACAAGGCTGAGGATTTAATACTTTGTTTCCAACTTGCGCATGGGAGGATGGGATGTGTGGATGTACCTTAACCATGAAACATTTGGCTCATATGGCAGCGGCCAGACGCCACTCCATAGAAAGGCCATCTTGAAACTTTCCACCCATCTGACTGTGGATCAGGGGGATTGAAGGACGTTCTACTAAGGCAAATGCAGATACGTATACCTGACCAATCTTGACGGGACTTCGGAGTAAGTGCATCAAAGTGCCCAGTCCTACACGAGGTCATAGTCAGCGCCCATCCGCTAAGAACACTCTTGTGTAATCATCTAGCAACAGCTTATGAGTTCCCAGACTCAAGCCTCGTCACTAGTCTAAACATCCGACCTACACAGGCCGACCAGATGACGCAGAAGCAATATCCGAATCCTATCGCCTCCCCTGATATTGAGCCACACCTGCTATAGCACTGAGAAGCCCAACTCCCCGCATAACCGAAAGCCCGTGCAAATGACACCCGAGCTCGAGGCTTCGCTCATCTCCATGGCTGCGGCCGGAGACGCTGACCAGATGAGGACTACGCTTATGACTGGCCAAGAGCCGCCATCGGAAGAGACTATCCAGAACCTCCTTGCGACAGCTGCGGAGAGTAGACAGCTTGAGGTCATGAACTTCCTATTGACCCAGTATCCCTCCGTTCCTCTAGAAGAGGAGGCTGTGCGAAATGCGGTCAACACAGGCTCCATCCCCATCTTGAAGGCCCTGCTCGCCCACGACCCGTCCTCGATCAACATGCCTTTCGACAAGCGCGGCTCGCCTCTGACCGTGGCGTGCATGGGCCAGCAGAGCATCGAGTACCTACGCTTTCTGCTAGCGGCTGGCGCGGATCCAAACCAGGACCCTGACGCGGCCACGTTCCCGTTGGCTCTAGTGGCGGCCCTCTACAAAGATCCCGCTGCCATCGACCTGCTGCTGCAGCACGGTGCCCGCCTGGAGTATTCACGCGCCCTGGCTGCCGCCGCCCAGCTCGGGAACGAGCCCATGCTTCGCCGCCTCCTCGACCGCGGCGCCCGCCCCAACGCCGATGGTCCCGACCCGTTCTTCGCCATTTACGCCTCGCCCCTACATGTCGCTGTCCGCGAGCGTCGTCTCGGCATCGCACGAATTCTGCTACAGCACGGCGCCGACCCCAATGCCCTCGACGACAGTGGCGCCTCGGCTATCGAGCTTGCTGAGCAGATGAGGCTGAAGGGAGAGGACATGTCGGAGATCCTGGACGCTCTGGGAGGAGGCCGGGGACACTAGACAATAAATGAAACACATTCATAATTGGCTGTATATCGGTCATCGAACAAGAATACACAACGGGGCAGACAAACTGGGTGAGAGATTCTACAAAAGCATGGAAGCCCGGCCATAATTTCCGTCAACTCTACAAGTTGAACGTCCCTTATACATATTCTATTACCATCTTGCATACACGTCCAGCCCACCACGGCAATGCAACCAGCAAAATCCTCCAAGACCCAGTTATCAGAGTACACAGCGTAGGGTCGAAACTGAAGCTCCGCCATTCTATATCTCAGTTGCATACGTGCAGTGATTATGGTGCTCTAGACGAACGACGATCTCGCCGAGATATGAAACAGATCGATATGAGAAGAAGGGAGAATGATGAACAGGGGGGGCATGCCGACGAGGAAAATGCGCAACTCTGTATCAAACAATTCGATCCGTGTGATGCCTTCAATCAAATAGGTTTGATCTCCCTCTCAGCTCTGAGCTTCTCTTGAAGCTCCTTCTGCTTCTCTCGCCTTTTCATCACCACTTCATGCCTCGCGCTTGACCTATCGTAATATGCGGTCCATTCTTCTTCGCTGGAGTTAGGTACGCCGGGGTGGACGTAGCCTACGGGCACTCGTTCAGTGAGGAGAGACCTGTAAAAAGGCTTGAAATATTCGCTGGCAGCCAACATCTCCGTGGTAATAAGCTGATTCGAGTACACGCCGCCAATGCTGTCCCAGGCCACCTTGCCAGTTGGATCTTCTTCCCGTTTCACGGGAGACCAGCCGAGAGGCTTCGGTGGATTGTTCTTCAAGTAGCCAACCTTGTGGGCGCGGTTCATCAGATAGTCTGCGTACATGCTTTCCGCTTCGGCGCCCTGGTCGGCGCTCAGTTCCAGTGCAGCATGAGGAAGAGCATTTTGGCCCTCCTCCAGAAGCGGCGGGATCAGTATCGTGTCAAATGCAGCCTCCCACCTTTCCGGCGCAGTCTCTCGGAGGGTACGCCAGTGGTTCGCGAGACGGGCAGCCCGGTCTGACAGATCAAATGGTTCATCCAGAATGGGGTCAGAGTTAGAATGCGGTCGACGCCCGATAGTGTTCAAGAGACTCTCGATACTGGTCTCCTGAACCACAAGCCATGTCAGATCGCGCCGGGTCTCGAGGTTGTACAACGCGGAAGAGTACAGCTCGTAGTCATCGTCGGGCAGAGACGTTGACTGCAGGTCGTCTAGTATGTGCTCGATGTACTTGACTTCTTTGATGGCTGTGTGCACGGCTGGGTCGACGGGCAGGTCTCGGTAGGGGTTGGTGGCTTGAAGGGGATTGGCGGCCATGTCCTCGCCTGACCCAGGCGTTTGGAATAGCATCTCGGTAGAAGCGAGTATGTGAGCCGCAAAGACCTGAAGCTGTCGCCACCAGGCCATCGCGATGCCGAGCAACATGAAGGGCCTCTTATTGTCGCACAAAGGCGCATTCAAGGTGGTGGACGGGATGAAGGTCCGCTAATCAGTCGTAGATACCAACAAGTGAAGCTCTGATCGCCCCTTCTTTCTGCACATGTTCTTCGATCTGGGTGATTTGAGTACTTGACAGGTTCAATTCGTACAAATGTAATAGCAAGAGAAGAAGAGATGTCGGACGGGAACTTAAAGTAAGATATCTAACAGGACTCGTGCTATAGGAGCTCCCACATATAGCTCCACCTCCCCCCTGTTTATCCAATGTTCGCGACAAATCTCCTAATTAGAGAGCAAATGTATTGGTAGTAATTACTGAAACTGCAAAAAGTCACATATCTGGTAGAGGTGACTCGTGCCAATTTGCTTCAATTACTGAATCGAAAGATATCTCGCTTCTTGCGACATGGGAGGAAACTGCCTATTCATCAAACCGGTTGTTGACCAGTGACGCCAGCCACCATAGATAGGTCCGCATGGTCCGCTAGCTCCGGTTACAACACTGACCGTGACGGCACAATTACTTACTACTAGCAATACCTAGTAGCCGTAATCGTCGCAGGTTTAATGCATGGGAAACCAGGCCTTGCCTTCTCGCCAGTGCTGCCTTTCCATTCAGCATCTACATGCTTCACTAGCTTCACTACGTGTTTCTTTATCCCTTGAACTGCATCTCAGATGGTAGCTTCTCCCGTCGGGTTGCAGCCGCATCGGATATTGGACTGCTTCGGGCTTTACATGATTGCGCCGAGCCCCCCACTCTGTGCCGCCCAGTGACATCCTGCGAGCTCGTTCCGACCGTCGTCCTTTCACTGTTGCACCAGTAGCATTGTACGCTCCATCAAACCATCGACATCTTCATCATGTCGCATTTCTATCCCAGATCAGATATCCTTCGGGATTCCTTCTACAGCCCTTTAGCCACCATCTCTTCTCGTCCGACCCCCAAGGCGACCCCCAAGCAAGCACGCCCGGAGCTGTTCGGCACCTTCTCCGTCGTCGAGGATGCCAAAAACAAGGCCCAGAAGCTGAGCCATGAAGCGGCCAAGGAGTTCGAAAAAGCCAGCGCCGCTGCACAGGCCAAGACGGGCAAGATCGAGCTGTACTCGGGCAAGTTTTATGCGGCATCGACAGTTGGTGGTCTACTCGCCTGCGTATGTTTCCCCAATCGAAGCGGTATCCCACTCCACCTCTGTAACTCCTAACGTCTGCTCCAGGGCCTCACGCACACTGCCGTGACTCCTCTAGATCTCGTCAAGACCCGTCGTCAAGTCGACTCTAAACTCTACACAAGCAATGTCCAGGCCTGGGGCAAGATCTACCGCGCCGAAGGCATCCGCGGCATTTTCACTGGATGGAGCCCTACCTTCTTCGGCTACAGCGCGCAAGGCGCTTTCAAGTATGGATGGTACGAGTACTTCAAAAAGACGTATTCCGACATGGCAGGCCCCGAGGCAGCCTACAAATACAAGACGGGCTTGTACCTGGCCGCCTCGGCCTCGGCCGAGTTTCTTGCCGACCTCGCCTTGTGCCCCTTTGAGGCCGTCAAGGTTCGGATGCAAGGCTCCATGCCCAATCCTTACACGGGCACATTCCATGGCATCAGCACAATTACCGGTAAGGAGGGCTGGGCTGGCCTGTACAAGGGCCTCTATCCGTTATGGGGCCGCCAGATCCCCTACACCATGATGAAGTTTGCCTCGTTCGAAACCATTGTCGAGATGATTTACGATCGGTTGCCCGGCCAGAAGTCGGATTATAGCAAGGCCGCCCAGACGGGCGTGTCTTTCACCGGTGGTTACTTGGCCGGTATCTTGTGCGCCATTGTGTCCCATCCGGCCGACGTCATGGTGAGCAAGCTCAATGCCAATCGAGCACCCGGTGAGGCCTTTGGCAGTGCCATGGGACGCATCTACAAGGACATTGGCTTTTCCGGCCTGTGGAACGGGCTTCCGGTCCGAATTGTCATGATTGGCACTCTGACTGGTCTACAGTGGATGATATATGTAAGATTGCATTCCAAGTCGGCGCATTGTCGTGAAATAGAAGCCGTGATCACTAACAGGCTTCGTTTATAGGACTACATTAAATTATTCATGGGTCTGCCTACGACCGGCGGTCCTCCACCGCCACCCACGAAGAAGGAGGCTTAAATTGCACAGAGAACTTGTGATGCCTTTTTGTCTGCTCACCCAGAGCGCTGCCGTCCTAGAGCGAAGACGTATTGCTTTTGTATCAATACAATCACACTCTCTTCTTCATACTCTCATGCTCTCAGTAGTGCAACTAGGTTGTAGGTAGATGGTGCTCAGGGAGGAGTATGAGCCGCACGTGAAAATGGCCCAATTTCCACAAGTTCACGGTCCTGTGGGTGAGTGTGAGACGTCATTGGGGGCCAGGGAATGACGATCATGGCGAGTTACAAGGAAGTGCAACGATGCGAAATGGACCGATGGCTCCCCCGCATGAAAGGACCAGTCCGGGTTGAAGAAAAAGATGGCATGAACTTCGATGGACTCTATGTCATTACATGGGTTGACGGGGGTTGCAAGGCGATGGAGACCCCCGTCGATACGTGTTGTGCTGTGGAAGCACGGAATTGGTCAGTTTTGCTGCTAGATAGCGAGAACCAGAGGGTCGGACGGCTGACGTGCAGCAGTGTAGCGTGGCGAGGACCAAGGGGGGGGGGGGGGGGGGGGGGGCGATGACAAGCAGCTGGGAAAAGGACTGGCCGGCTGAATGGAGCTACCAGACGTAGTAAGTTAGGTATTACTAGTAGTTAATCAGAGGCATGCATAGGTAGGCAGCCACGGTAGCTTAGAGATGACGTTGAGCCTGATACGTTGCACAAGCAATTCGCCTCGTCATGAACCCAAGCTGAGAAGGCGAGTAGGCCGAGCAGTGCTCGCGGGTGATATCACCAGAGCATGTATGTAATCCTGAACCTTTTCCTTGCTGCCATGCGGTGGCGTCGCAACCTCCGAACCGTGCCGTCATAAAAGATACATGCGCCCAAGTGACGTGACGTGTGACGTGACGCAACTTTTTGGCAGACGGTGTCTCCGGCTTCCATCAGAAGGACAAAGAAGGATGCTCGAAGCGCGGAAAGGTTGCTGCGGTGCAACCTCAGGATTGTCGAGTGTCTTTCCTTGTTGGAGTACGAACCCGGTTCTTGGGACGCTGAGCTATTGAACCACGTCTGCAGATAATAATACATGGTGATGAAGAAGACTGGAACCCTTTCCTTGAGCCAGCTTGCTCCAGGGTAATACAAGTATTACATATTACAAGTATGCGACGGATGGGGATGAAGGAGCTTTCCAATTTCGGGCCCGACCGTTTCCCCACCGATCCCCCCGTTTCCTCCGCTACAAGTATAAGACCGTACGTAGGGGTAGCAGCATGCACATGCTCGGGGCCCCTTGCTGCAGCATTTGGCGCTACCAGTAGTACCTATGGCCTTGCGTGGGTGCCTGCCACGGTGGTCTCTCTCCCCTCTCACTCCATTGCCTATCTTGTGGTCCCGGTGGATGCGTGCGGTGGCATGGCTGACAGCTGGGTCCCGGCCTTTCCCACCAGCGTGGCAGCCTCGTGCGCAAGACGCATGATGGGATGGATGGGTGGGTGGGTAGATGCTGGAATGGCTTGACCAGAGGAGCGTGGGAGCGTCCCGGTGAATCCCGTTGACCTTGTAGAGCAAACCTTCTCCGGGGGACTGGACCTCTGTTCTTGTCTTCCCTCCATCCATCCTTGTCCGAGGCATGCTCTGTATGTAAGTAAACCTCGAGAGCTGCAGAAAGGAACGATTACTGATTTGTATCTTTGCCATATGTGGCTGCTTGCTTACCCGGCGTGTCTCGTGCCTATCTATCTCTGCTCTCTTGTCCTCTCAATCCCTGGGAATGACATGGGGCATTACTCTGTAAATGTACTTACTGCTGATACCTAACACTGGTAAATGTTCACTAACGTACAAGTAACAGCAGTACCTAGGCCTACCTGTAGAATGGTCGTCATTCCCCACATGCGCATGCACCACGCCCACGCCCACGCCCACGCCCACCACACCAAACACCCGCACCTCGATTCTGGACCCTCGACGTCGCCCCAGCTCCAACGTTTCCAATTCCACTTCTGCTCAATTGCTTCTGCTTCCTCCCTCATCTCCCCATGATAGCCCGCCTCCTCGCTTACGCTCTAGCATCGTCTCTGCTACCCGAACCTACTGATGGCCTCTGCGCGAGGCCCTTGTCGCTTCAATCGCCCGTCTTCTCTCACGGCAGGCGTCGCGACTCTGCGACTGCCCACGGCACCTATTAGTAGGTCGCCAGCTCGACCTTGTGCCATCGCCATTTTCGCTCCCTCATAATGGCCGGCTTTCTCAACAAGATCAAGCATGCAGGCTCCGTAAGTTTTGTTCCATCGTCTGCCGTTTACTGGTGCGCCGAGCTTCCAAAACAAGCCGAACCCCTTAACTCCGGCACCCGTTACCTGATCCTTTGTTCAGACGTTGCACACGCGCCTTCTCTTCCTCCGCTTAGAGCTTCCACTGACAGTGACGTTTTGCTTCGCTAGACGTCGACCGCCCAAGCCGGTAAAGATGCGCACGCCAAAAAGAAGGACGAGGCGACACCCGAGGTGACACCCCTCGAGAAGATGCTACAACATGCTGGCCCCATGCGCGACGACGGGAACGATCGGTTCTTCGGATTTGAAAATGTACGTTTCCCGCCCGTAGACTGGCCCTGTTTCTCTCCGGCTAGCCGGCTGTTTCATGCTACTACTCTTCCTTCACGCCCTGAGCCTCGCCCTCCCCCCCCGGGCCACTTCTGCAACTGACTCATTGCTGATCCGATTCATAGTTTGGAAATACTTGGTACGTGCGCGAAGCCTGATAAGAGATGTCCATACTCGAACGATGCTTTCTGCGCCTCTTGCTGACTCGATATCCAAGTTATTGCAACTCTATTGTGCAAGCGCTGTTTTATTCCGACTTGTTTCGACGCAACGTCATCAACTACCCTCCTCGCTCTCCCTCCGATACCCCGAATGGAACCCCCCGCAAAGTCGACGTGACCATCCGCCCACCAGTGAATACAAACGCTTCTAGTACACCGCAAAAACCGAGCACGAAGCATAAACAGGCCACCAACTCAGGCCAGACGGCCCTTGGTCAGGCTGCCATGAAGCCAGAGGACAAGCCCGACTCGCCCGAATATAAAAAGAAGCAAGCGATGCTCAAGGGCCCCATTCTCGAGCTTGCCCAGCAAAACTCTTTCGCTTATGGTATGGACGAATGTACCTTCACAGGCCTGAAAGACATTTTCCTGTCCTTGATGGAAAGCAACACGCGAACCGGCGTGCTGAGCCCACAGCGTTTTTTGGAGGTCTTCAAAAGAGACAATGAGATGTTTCGAAACTCGATGCACCAGGATGCACACGAATTCTACGGCCTGGTCCTGAACGATGTCATAACCAACGTGGAGAAGAACGCACGCAGACTCCAAGAACAAATAGATGCCCAAAAACAGGATGGCCTGGTGCAATCGGTGGAAAATGTGCTCGGGTCCGCCGTGACGGATCATGGGACGGGCTACCGATCCCCGGGAACGGGCTGGGTTCACGATATCTTCGAGGGCGTTCTGACGTCGGAGACGCAGTGCCTGGAATGCGAGACCGCATCTCAACGCGATGAGACATTTCTGGATCTTTCGATCGATCTGGAGGAGCACGCGTCTGTCACGGCGTGCTTGCGTCAATTCTCGGCAGAGGAGATGCTATGTGAACGGAATAAGTTCCACTGCGACCATTGCGGAGGCCTGCAAGAGGCTGAGAAGCGGATGAAAGTCAAGCGCCTGCCAAAGATCCTGACGTTGCACTTGAAGCGCTTCAAGTACACCGAGGACTACAGTCGACTGCAGAAACTGTTCCACCGCGTGGTATACCCTTACCACCTGCGCATGTTCAACACGACGGACGATGCCGAGGATCCGGACCGGTTGTACGAGCTTTATGCGGTCGTTGTACATATCGGGGGCAATGCCTACCATGGCCACTACGTCTCCATCATCAAGACCAAGGATCGAGGCTGGTTGCTGTTCGATGACGAAATGGTTGAACCCGTTGACAAGCATTTTGTTCGAAACTTCTTCGGTGACAAGCCTGGAATGGCCACGGCGTACGTCTTGTTCTACCAGGAGACCACATTTGAGAAGGTTCGGGAGGAACAGGAAAGAGAAGGCATGGAGGAAGTCATGCTGGCCACGCAAGCCGCCAACGTGGCCCACGAGGACAGCGACAAGACTGAAACGACGCCCCTCAAGCGTCAAGTAACGCAACCTACCACACCTATTCCTGAACACGAAGACATGTCCGGTCTCGCACATGCTAGGACGGCTCCCGAGATGCCCAGCCCGCCCTCCGCCAGCAAATTGCCCCCTCTTCCGGTGGTGGCTCCAACTGGGATGGCGAACAGCAAGCTTTCCGCCGCCGTCGTTGACCCTCGAAGTAAGGAAGACAAAAAGAGGGAGAGGAAAGAGCGAGAGGCGGCAGAAAAAGCGGCAAAGCTGGCGGAAAGGGACAGAGAAAAGCAAGCCAAAGGCGCGGCGAAAGAGGCGGAGAAGGAGCGGGAGCGAGTGGCGAAAGAGGAGGAAAGAAAGCGAAGAGACGAAACGGTGAGGAGGATTCAAGCCCGGCGGGACGAGCAAGAGCAGCTGCAAAAGGTCTTGGACGACAGCAAGAAGACGGCGGCCAAAGAGGAAGAGACGAGGAAGAAGGACCATGGCCTCGGCGGTGCCATGGGGCTCCTCGATCGAAGCAAACGAGGCAGCAAATCACTACCCAGGAGGAGCTTCAGTCTTTTCAACAGGGACAAGGCACACCACCACACAGTCAGCGAGGAAAGCGAAACGGCCGAAACAGCCGACAAGCAAGAGAAGAAGGGCCTTCTCAGCCTAGGCTTGGGCCGGAAAAAGAGCAGTAACGTGCTGTCGCGAGCAACGGGCGAATGAAGTCGCAACTGTCATATTCGGACTAAAGGAGCCGAAAGTCGGGCGGGGGGCTGTGTGTCGAATATTTCGCATGACTTGAGACCTGTACAGTTTATGGGATTGGAACTCATCTAGACTAAAAGCGCTCATCAGCGTCAACCGAGAAAAGCTTCGGATACGGGCAGAACGTTTCATTCTTCTCCCCATTGTGGAAGCGTGCCAGCAGGCAAGCCCCGAGGCTCCCTGTTGAGGCGTTCCGGAACCATGGAAATCACGAAGAAGGGAAGCCGATCTATTGGTGTACATGACACGAGGGATGACCTTGTCCGATGAGGGTCGGCTATGCGTGCAAATAGAAATCAATGTATATAACCCTCATATGGTCATATGTACAGACGAAGGCATTGCGTCGTTGAAGTCCCCTATATCCTGTGCCATGGAGAATCTCACGCCCAAAACCGATGTATGACGCCCCTGTACGCCTTTGCAAGCTCCCAAACCTTCTATCCCTTTAGAGGTCTTAAGGGAGCTTTTAGGTCGCTCACAAGGATGTGAGCGAATAAGCTAAGCCTATTATGGTGGTACTTTATGTCCTACACAAATTGTATAATAATAGGAGTTACGAAATTATGCAAGCTACAAGATACTACTTTCTATTCCTTGTCGATAGGCACGATATATCCATGTGATCATGTACTTGACTGTATTTTATGAATGTGGGGTTTATACATGAAAGCTCCCTTAAGACCTCTAAAGGGATGCCATGGCCCAAGAATTACGACAACTATCAGTCCCTCCCCTCTCCTTCAGCGAGACGTCATCATCCCAAAACGAGGGCGTAGAGTATAATGACGGAATTGACGAAGATTAACGGCACTATATCCAGGTAGAAAGCCCCCTCATTGTCAGCGCAACTCGTAAGCGACCCAAACTCTCGTCCAGTCCAGCACCGGACTGAGTCCATGGGCAGACGTCACAGCGTCGAGGAGTGACGCGAAGACAGCGACGGAAAACACGTACTGCGCATCAGAGTCCGCACACTGGCTATCAGGTTGATAATCTTGGCCTTGGCGCTGGCGTCGGGACCAGCGCCAAACGCGGGATCGTACGAGGCCGGCGAGAGATTGACTGCGCAACTCGAGTCTTAGCTGGGTCGAAAGGAACACATATGGCACAACTGTCCCGCGGGGTGGGGGATAGTCCGTACTGCGCGCGAGGAAGCGGTCCTCGCTGAGAATGGCAATGCTGTTGATCAGCAGCACGGCAATGTAGAGGAAGCTGCCGAAGAAGAGCATCGCGAATGTCAAGGCGTTCACGTCGTTTGCGGGCCGGCTGGTGGAAGAGTTGCGTGTAACGGAAGTCAAACGGGTTGAACGTTGGCGGGTGGGGGGATCATTGGTTGTGCCGATCCCCGAGCAAGGGCGGCGGGTTATGTAAACAGCTGTTTCGTTCGCAAGGGAGAGAGAGCTCTCGGACACGATTGTGTATGAATGTGTATTAAGACAGTCGTGTGAAATGGGCTGTGAATGAATGCTCTTTGTTGTCCTTTACTTACATCGTGCGTACTTGGTATGAGATTGGATACGCTGTGATTGCGGTTGGCAAGGGCCCCCCCCTTGCCTTTCTTATAACCAGATCCCACGACATCATGAATGCATCCGGTATGTTTCTCCCATCTGGATGATCAAAAATCCTCATCTCGCTAACATATGGCCGTTCAGTCCAAGACGTCTTGTTCAGCTCACTCCTCTTCCTCGTCCCCTTCATTCACCTGGTCATCTCACCCTTTACCAAGGTCGAGGAATCCTTCAACCTCCAAGCTACGCACGACATACTCGTCTACGGGGTACGCAACCCCCAAGATTCCTATGACCACTTCATCTTCCCGGGCCCCGTGGCGCGGACCTTTGTCGGACCTGTGGTGCTGGCGACGCTGAGCCGGCCATGGATTGCGCTCGTGGGCTTTCATCACGCCCAGCTCGTGGTGAGAGCGGTGCTGGGCTCGCTGAATGCCCTGTCTCTCCTCGTGCTCAAGAGCAGGATGCAACGCGCGTGGGGACGCGGGACGGCGAGGTGGTGGGTGGTCTTGATGGCCAGCCAGTTTCACATCATGTATTATCTGTCCAGGACGCTGCCCAACATGGTTGCCTTTGGGCTGAGTGAGTGCTCCCCCCTTATCGTGTGTGATTCTATGGCAAAGTGAAGTGACTTACAGTACTAGCAACGCTTTCTTTCGCTCTTCTGATCCCCTCGGATCCTTCGTCCAAGATGGTCTTGCGTCAGAAGCAATCTCTCTTTCTCCTGGTCATCGCCGGCGTCATCTTCCGCTCCGAACTCGCCATTCTTCTCGCCACCATCGTCCTGTACCTGCTTATTGCGGCGCAAACCAGTCTTCGCGACCTCGTCCCCCTCGGTCTCGGCAGTGCTCTGTGCGCCATTGTCCTGTCCGTGCCTTTGGATTCGCACTTCTGGCAGAAACCCATCTGGCCTGAGCTGTCGGCGTTTTATTTCAACGCCATACAAGGCTCGTCGTCGCTGTGGGGTGTTTCGCCGTGGTACTATTACTTCACGTCCGCCCTGCCGAGACTGCTGCTCAACCCGCTGGCCCTTCCTCTCATCGTATTCTCCTTGCTTCATCCTGGACTCTCCCGGCAAGCTAGAGCGATCACGATTCCGAGTCTGCTGTTCGTCGTCGTTTACTCGTTTCAGCCGCACAAGGAGGCACGATTCATCTTCTACGTCGTCCCGCCATTGACCGCTGCCGCCGCTCTCGCTGCGAACTTCATCTTCACACGTCGATTCAAAGGATTTGTCTACGCATTCATATCCATGCTTCTCGTGCTGCTTACTCTCGCTACCGCGGCTGCCAGCGCCGGCATGCTTCTCCTCTCCTCGCTCAACTACCCGGGTGGTGACGCCCTTCTCCAACTTCGCATGCTGGTCCGGGAATCCGCCTCGTCGCTTCCAGCTTCCGTCTCCATTCACGCTGACGTGCTCACGTGTATGACCGGTCTCACCCTCTTCGGCCAGAATCCAGCCGGCATCCCCATCAATCTCGCAAACTCCTCCTCGCTCATGCCCACCTCCGCCGGACCCATTCCCTTCTTCGACCGTACGGAGGACAGTCCTCGGCTTGATTGGCTGAGCTTCTGGGAGAACCATGACTACGCCCTTGTCGAGCAGCCCGCTGTCGCGCTCGGTCATCAATGGGATATCATCGGTGTGGTACAAGGTTACCGCGGAATTGAGCTCATTGGACCAGCTGCACCCGCCAGTGACAACGATGCGGAAAAGGGCTCGGTCAATCAGTACAAGGTACTTGGCCTCGGCGCCAAGGTGTCGAGGATCAAGGACACGGTGAGAAGATGGACCGGAGGCTGGTGGATTGGTCCTAAGATGGCCCCAATGATACATATAATGAAACAGAGAAATCGGGTTGGAGTGTAAAACCGGAGACATCTTTAGATTACATCTGTACGATCAAAGCGTAGTAACATACCAAGTTCATCATATTTCATCTTGAGCATTATATCCCATTTCTACTCAAAGGAACGTTTGTCTTACGAATAGAATAAGATGGTTGGATGGCCATGAATACCATATTATCACCATCAGCAACCCGTAGACTCATGACATACGCTCAGATTATGTAAACAGAGGCTACTGTCCCCTTCTCCCGACTGCCACATGATCGCAGTGAAACGGTACCAAAACAGGCCCTGGAGCTCCCATGTTTCCCCAGCCGAAGACGGAGTGATACATCCATTAGTGGCAATATAACGAGAATGACATCGCAGAACGCGCCCCATCTTAACACCAAATGGATCGTCCCCAACAACGACGGGAAAAGGCCGCGAAGACACAAAGCACACGCAAGTCGCAAATGCCTTGCTTTTCCAAAATAGAAAGGGGGAAAGCGCAGAACGAATCGAGAAAGCAAATAACGCTCCAGACAGCATCCTTTCAACCATACATCATGGGCGACCAAGGCAGAAAAAAAACCCAAACACGCAGGCACAGCCGTCCTGCAACCATTCAAGCTCCAATTCGTAATTCCCTTCGGCCGTCAAAACGATGAAACTGAAGAAAACCCCTCGTCAAATAAGCTCGCGTGATGATTTGCTCACTTGTTCTCCGCGTCGTTCGCTTCCGCATCAAGCTCTGCTCCAGGGCCCGGCTCTGGCAATTCTGCTCTTTTGGCCGGGGCGCTTTCCAAGGGCGGCAGTTCCCCGTACTTCTGTTTGTATCGCTCCAATTCCTTCTGTTGCTGGACAAAGAAATTGAGCACGTCTGCCATAGGCCCGCGCAAGTCGTTGAGTTCACGGAGCGTGCCTCCACCTTGGGCAAGGTGGCGCATCATGAGCGTAGAGACACACGTCTGGCGGCATGATTAGTCGTTGACCAAGTCCAAGTATTTAAGTAAGTAGTCGCGAATGAACTCACCTCGATTCTGCTCACTTGGTGCTCCATGAAGTTGATCAAAAACCGCTCCGTCACTTCGCCGCCCCTGGACTTCATACGTTCCATGAGCTCCGTTTCTGGAGGCTGAAGGCCGGGCCCGCGGACTTCTTCCAGGGTGCTACACAGCATTTCCAGTCGTAGGCTAACTCTCCATAGTGCCCATACGGACGCAGGATCGAATGAAATCTTCACGCCGGGCGCGAGAGAAGCTGGCTTGTCGACGCCCTCGTCTCGCCGTTCGAATTGCTGATGATGTTCGATGCGTCCCGCCAAAGCGTGTGGATACAGTGAGTATATGATCTCTGGGTTTTCCAAGCCCTTGAGCTTCTTCTCTCCCATGTCTTTTACCTCGAATCCCTGAGACGTGAGGGATCTCAGGTCCTTGCGGATGGCTGCCACGTATGACTCGTCCTCGAACGCCTCCTCGGATCCGGCCGAGCTGTTCCGCTCCGTGTCTTGATAGTTTTCCAAGCACCTCTGAATCTCCGAAATGAAGTCAGAAGAGACAGTGATCTGGCCGCCATCTGCGACGGTAGAGATTCGAGATGCCTTATTGACCATGGGGCCGAAATAATCCATACGACGGGTGACCGGATCTGTCTCGCTCACACAGTCACCGAAATGAAGTCCCATTCGCACAGAAAGCCCCTTAAAGATCAAGGCATTGTCTTTATCGAAGACAGGCTGACACGATATCGAGTTCAACACCTCAGACGGCCATGCGACGTCCAGAAGCTGCATTTGAACCGCAAAGCACCAAAGCAGCGCCGAAGTGGCCGTGGGAAAGGACACCATGAAGGCGTCCCCCTCAGTTTTGACCTCATATCCTCCTATGCGCCGCAGCTGCCTGCGCATCACCTCGTTGTGAAGCTTGATGGCCGACCTCATGGCACTTGAATACATCTCCCAAAGTGTCGTCGAGTTCTTGATGTCGGTGAAGACGATGGCAACGTTGCCTGTGGGCGCGGGTATCTCAGCTTCTAGCCGATTCAGAGACGAGTCTAAAACATCGCCCTTGGCTCTCCGACCTCTTCGTGTGGAGAGGACCTGCAAGTCGTCTGGTAAGCCAGACGGATACAAGGACATGCTGGTGCCTCGGTGAAGTCGCGACCGTTCCACTCGTCGCTTGAGGTCCGCGACGCTTATCATCATGACCATGATTTTACCGGAAGCGCCATATGCCATCGCTAGGTCCCGAAGCTTCTGCGCTGCCTGCATCAGATCTGCGCGTTCTGCACGGGCGACGTCTGTCACCAGGCCTGGGGACAAATATTCCCAAAGTTCACTCGTTGCAAGCAAAATGATCTCTTCATGTTCCCGGATCGTCATGTTGCTGACGTACGGCGCAGCCTGCACAGCGGGCATCAAATCAACATAACCAAACGCTCTCGAGACTTGAAGCAAGTCGTTTAGTCTACCGTTGCGGGAGACCCAGCCGCCAGCTTCACGAATCCTGGACCGCTCTGAGGGCTCGGCCGGATCGTGCTTCCGAGTGAGAATCTGGTGCTTTCCATCTGTTTGAATCACCATGGCTTGCACATCACCGACGTTTGCAACGTAGAGTTCGGTACCCTGCAAATACACCACCGTCGCCACACCACCGGAGTTGAGGTCCTCTTTACTCAGTATGACCGGTTGAGCTGATCCCCTATGCGTTGCTTTGGACCGGTCTTCTGAATGTTGCACGGCGATGGTGACCAGGTCCTTGTTCAGCGCCAAGAACGCTCGTCGAAGTGCGTCAGCCGGAGTTTCTCCCGTGCGCGTCTTCAGAGCTCTCAGCTCGTTGGCAAATATCAGTCCGAAATTTTCATGAAGATATTTGGCAATCTTTGACCCTCCACTGGACAAAGCTTGACCGTCAAAGAGACCAAGCAACATTTCCGTTTCCGAAGAGTTGAATCGCGGTACTACCAAATCGACTGTCGACAGATGTTCGTTCCTACCGAGAGTATCCGCCATGCCGTACGGCAGGTGACCTGCCAAAGACCCAGACGTTCGAACACGCCTGTCTTCGCTTTGGTCCGGAATGCTAGGCTGAGTCAATGTCACATCCATTAACCCGAGTATCCTCAAGTTCTGGAGTCGGTTGAAGTCCGTGTACTGTTCTCTATTTGCAGCACCAGGGCCGTCAGCGCCACCCCAGGCCGTCTGCTTGATCTCGAGGCGTTTGTTGCCAGAGAGGTTGAGAAATCGCAGATTGGGATTCAGATTCCAATTCCAATCGTACGGAACGTTGGCTATGTTGTACTTCAGCGAATTGCTCCCGCAATCCAACACAGCAAGTTTCTTCGCCCTCGATATATCAGCCGGGAGGTTGGTGAACTTATTGCCATTGATGTATAAGACTTGTAGAAGGCTAGATTCTTCCAAGTCATCCGCAGGCAGCGTAGTCAGTCCGTTACCTGAGAGGTATAATTCCACAAGTTGCGGCCAGCTCTTAATCGATCTCTGCGGCATATCGCTGATCTCGTCGTTATACGATAAATTGAGAACGCGCAACTCCGACAGCAGAGTGATCTGATCAAACACGTCATCGTCTAATCGGTTATCAGCGAGATACAGGTTGCGGAGCGACCCGGCGAAGGTGTTTGTCATTCTCGATGAGAGGCCTGAATCTTTTCGGATAGTACTGGGCGGTGTCGCACTGGACGTCGTTGCCTGCGACGTCGCCCTTGAAACAACGGACGTCTTTCGGCCTCCTTTTCCATAGACAGACACGACCGAACTTTTCCGGTCTGCCCCTTGAAGTATCGGTGAAGGGCCGACGCTGAGCAAAGTGCTGGACGACTGACTGGGCCTGCGGTCTTCTGGCAAATCCTCTGAGCTGGGGGTGGATGGCACTGTGTTCAATGGTTGGGATTTCGCGGCTTGCGTCGGGGGCGGCCCTGAAGGGTCTTCCCCTGGAATCCGAGGAGGCCTAGAGGCTGGTTTCGGGAAGGTGTCCAAAACATTCGACGATGCGTTGAAGGTCTCCAGCTTGTTTGCCCACCACAGCTCCATCGGAAGTTTCGAAATATTGTTCCCGCGGACGTCCAGAACGCGTAGCTCGGTAAGACAGCCTATCTGACAAGGTAGTTCACCAACGGAATTGTTCGCGATGCTGAAATGTTCCAAGCGACTCAAGGTTCCAATTTGCTGAGGAAGCGAAACAAAGTAGTTCTTATCCAGAACTAAAGTTTCCAAGTTTACCATATTGGCAAACGCGGAGTCAATGCTCGCCAGCTGAGCGTGCGACAAATTCAGAACCTTCAAGGTTGGGGCAGGATCGATTATTTCGAATTTATTGAGAGGGTTCGAGTTCAATTTGAGTTGTCGAATGGTCTCAAACTTGCCCACAAAGGCTGATATGTGATTATGAGCAGCATGCAGAATCTCCAGCTTAGGAAGATTTGAGATGATATCGATACTCGTGATCGAATTGTATTTGATGTCCAGCTCTCGTAGGCTCAGCAATTGGCGAAATCCTTCTGGCACTTCGCCGGCCAGGCGATTGTTGGTGATGAGAAGTTTTTCAAGGTTCTTCAAGTTGCCTATCTCTTCTGGAAGGCTTCCAATGGCATTGAAGCTGAGGTCCAAGTCCACCAGGCTGTGTAGGTCACACAGAAAAGGCGGGAACTTGTCTAGGAAGTTGGATGAGATGTTCAAGCTTCGTAAGGCCTGGTACTCCCCAAAGGATGGGGGCAGATGCCCAAGACGATTGTTGGCCAGATTCATCTTCAAAAGGCCAGTCAAGTTTCCCAATTCAGCATGTTCGAGTTGCTCCACCCTATTGTTGGCGGCATCCAAGAACGTGAGCCTGCTGGCTCGCCCCAAGCTCAGGGGCAGTCTTCTTGCCTCATTGTTGTTGAACTTGATGTCTCGCAACTGCTTGCAGGACTGTATGAAGTCTCGCGGAACATCCAATGACAGATTCCTCGATAGATTGAGCGATATGATATCCGCCGCCTTCAGGTACAGAGAAATGGGAATCGTGACAAGATTGCGACCAGAAAGATCGACGTAACTGAGCTTTTGGGTCCGAAAGCTGCCCAAGTCGGCCGTCTTGGCATGGAAATCAGCTTCTCTGGCCGACAGGAACATGAAGCGGCAAAGATAGCCATTGTCTTCTCGACCCAATTCCTCGATCCTATCCTTCTCCTCATATCCCACTTGCTGTAGCAGTCTTTTCTGCAGTAGCAGTGGGCGCTCTTGCGGAGCCAAAACCCTGATAAGGTCGTGCTTTTTCATGATGATGTGATAGTTCTCCAGTCCGTCAACAACATAAGCTTTTTTGATGACCTGAGATATGACGTCCGTGACGGTCGAGTCCAACGCCATGGAGTGAGTGGAGAACGTGCCGTTGGACCGGAAAATACGTATGAAATACGGCGTCAACTTCTCCTCGGGCCGAGGCGGGCTGCTGACCTCGTCTGTATCGGGAACCTGGTCAGAAGTCTCTTCGGTGTTGCGGCGCACAGCCCAGCTGTCCGGAGCATCCCACCGTCCCTTGGGAAGCTCAGCGACAGAGTCGGTCCGCTCGCTCTCGCCACCATTTATGAATGAAGCGTCCATGGGTGTCAGGGGCGGGGGGCGGCTCAGAATACCCTCCATGTCGTTCAGATTGGTATCGAGGGGATAGACATGACCAGGATCGCTTTGATCTGTAGGGCCGATCGCCTCGTCTGTGTAGTCGTGCATTCGCAAGGGTCGACTTTTCTTAGCAAACGGAAACTTATTGTTGAAAGTAGCAGCACGGTGATTCATGCTGCGAGGATCCTGAGCGTCCGTCTGATCGAGTACGCTAGGTTGATATCCGTGAAAGGTATCACCACGAGAGATATCGGGTTTGGATGCTTTAGAGTGCAATGACCTGGTTGACTGCGGCAGATCTCGAAGCTTCGAGGTCCCTTCATCTTTATCCTTGAATCGTCGTAGGCGTCCCAGAAGCCCTCTTTTCCCATGATGGCCTGGTGACGACTGACCGTCCCCGTGACCAATTCTGGAGTTGTATTGACCGCTATTCCCGCTGGACGTTGGACTCTGGGCTCTCGACCTTTGCATCGCGGTGGACGCCCCACGATCACGAAAACTATGCCCGCTGGCGAGTGAGTCTTCTCTGCTAACAATTGGCCTCAGAGATTTGGTGTCTTCATTGCTTTTGTTGTGCCGATGATGTCCCGAAAGATGAACAATGGAGTGGCCAGACCGGGCTGATGAAGAGGTCTTGGGGGGGTTCTGTGAGGCCCCGTCCGTGGCTGCGTACCGCTCTCGATCGGGTCCGGTGAGGATATCGCGGACTGGTGCCTCCCCGTATCTCGCAATGTCCTGTACAACGACAAAGGTTAGACTCGTCGGGAACCGTTGTGTGTGCTCCGATCAGGAACGACTGAGCGGTGCTAAATGCCAAGAAAAGTGACAGGTGTGAACATTCGTCAAGCCGCTTGGCCGACTGTCTCCGAAAGCGAGGACTCATGGGTTCAGCGGAAGGAGCGGAGAGGAAGAACAGTGAGTGAGATGAAACGCAGAGTCCGGGGAAGTGAAAGGGCAACAAAACTGGCAGCAGCTCCAATGGTTACGTACATTGTTATCCTGGTACAGGAAAGGAACGACCTCGGGCGCGGGCACTGGTGTTCGGGGTCTCGATGAGGAAGGCGAGGCCTCGCGGTCGGTGGCATTGGAGTGGTTGCGATCACGCTGGAAGGGCCTACTATGGCTGTAGGACCGCGAGCGCTGCTCCTTGCTAGGGACTGAGATGGGCAGACTGCTCTCAGAACTGTCGCGACCCGGAAATTCTTCACCAAAAAACCCCTGGAGTTTGCGAAATCCTCCCCGATTGATGCTTGTCTTTGATCCTTGACTGCTTGTGGTAGTCGCAATGCTAGCGACCGATGGTCGTCTATCATGACCGTTGAAATAGACTGTCGTATCCATAGGCTCGTGGCCATGACTGCCAGCGGCGGACGTGCTGTTGGCCGAACGATTGGGCGGACGCAGTCCCGGCGATAGCTGCGAGGCGACGGATGCGCTATCGGTCGAGTCATCGTAGAAGCTCATACTGACAGCATTGGGTGAACCGGCAGACAAACTGGACGACATCCATGGCGCTATCTGGGCACTGGGAGCCAAGCTACCAGTGGAATGGCCCTGGGACAGAGGCGACTGCTGTTGACCGCGGGACGAGTCGAGAACGGCAAGATCACGACGGTAGTTGGTAAGCTCGCTCAGGCGGCGGTCTCGAGGCGGAGGATCGGGTACGGTAGATGATGCTGACATATTCCCTCGTGCGGTAGTAGCAGAAGCGTGCGTCGGTCGAATTGGGTCATCTTTAGAGGATCTGATGCGCGAGTTTGTCAGCTGAGCGGTCGCACTCCTCGGCAACGCCAAGGTAGCAGAACAAGAAAGCATTTGTGACAAGACGTTGGCAAGTAGGCGAGCAACAGAAGTAGGCCTCGATGGTCGCTAAAATATTTCGACACATGAGGGTGACGAGATAGGAAATCATAACGCCGAGTCTTTGGGTATTCTCTTCCAAGTCAGGCAGGATGACTTACCTTGGTCGAGTTTGAGTGGAAGACGCAGTGCTCTCGAGACCATGGCGAACGTGGGCCTGAAGCTGAGACGAGGGGTGAGACTCCGAGCCCCGGCTCAGGCCTTTTGACGAACTAGAAGCAGGCGACGATGGCTTCACGGTGAAGGATGAGCGAGTGCTGCTGGTGCCTATGCTTGCGCTCGTACTGGAGCTGATGCGAGTGACATCGGCGTCCTTGCCCGTCATTGTCGCGGAATCGTGACGGTGCAAGCACAGGCCATATCATTCGAGAAGCCCTGCACGACTCGGCGAAGACGAGATTCCGTCACGTCCCGCTTGACATCGGAGTGAATGGCCGGGCTGGGCGAGGCCTTCGATCAGGCCCGAGGCGCGCAGAAGATAGTCAAACGGCCCGGGCGAAGCTGGAACGACACATGTAGCAAAGCGTAGGCGGGGGCTTTATTTGCTCCAAATAACGTTTGGCCAGGATAGTGCTCGTCGTCAGGAAAGGAACCGGATGATGAAGAAGGGGACTGGATTGCTGTTCTCGCGAATATCCTCGGCCGGTGCATGCGCCTGGAGAAAGTATGGGCAACAGCAACGGGTGTTGGCAAACACAGAGTGTGCGTTTGCTCCCCAACGTACGTAACCAACGGCAGCAGCCTTTGATTGGCGTAGCCACCACTCGTCAGCAGGTAGTAATACTACTTGTAATACTTGCAGATGCGCCCGCTGGCGCCCGTACCACCTGGGAGGGTGCGGGATTACCGCCAACGTGCATGGAGGACCCTCAAGCTTACCAAGGCAGGGGAAGTACCCCGGAATCCCAATGCCATGTAATTACTCCGTAGGCTACTACTAGTAGTAGTACGGAGCACTGAGATGGTGGGAGCACCCTGAATAGACCTTCGGTACCTTGAATCGGTGGGTAACCGCGGTAAGCTTCAAGTACCCCACCCTTCCGCCGTCTGAGAGCCGTTTCGCGGGAGGTCTTGGAAGCGGCTACGGCAATACTACTAGTACAAGTAGTAGGCACTACTCCAGGTTACAGACCTGCTAGTAGTGTGTACATGCCTTGGGCCCACCCCTTTCGTACTAGCGCTGGTAGTTGGTACTCCATTGAGCTACCCCATTCGTCTTTCTCCTCTTCAGCGACGCAACCAGGTCTCTCGATCCGATGCGGAAGCTTGTCGAAGCCAACAAGCCAGCCAGGCGTGCCAGGCAGTGAACAACCCCCGAGTCGGTATGTGACCAATGGTGTCTGTGCATCAAGGCTACAAAGTTATATCACATATTATACGTCAGTGCTGAATACGGCTTGGCAGCCTGGGCTAGAGCTCTGGGCGATCAAACAAGCAAGCGGATCTCTAATATAATTTTGGTCGATCTGCGGTATTACCGTTGGGAAAAACTTGATCTGTTGTACCGTTCCGAACACGCATCCGCAGTTCGCCAGCTGCTTTGATAACATGACGAGCATGTACACTG